>VZZY01001658.1:214505-231991 GCA_013400335.1 Eurystomus gularis
AGGTGGGGTCTCACAAGAGCAGAGTAAAGGGGGAGAATCACCTCTCTTGACCTGCTGGCCACGCTTCTCTTGATACATCCCAGGATGTGGCTGGCCTTCTGGGCTGCACAAGCGCACTGTTGGCTCATGTTGAGCTTCTCATCTATCAACACTCCCAAATTCTTCTCTTCAGGGCTACTCTCAACCCACTCTGTACCCAGTTTGTATTTGTGCCTAGGGTTGGCCCGACCCAGGTGAAGGACCTTGCATTTTGACTTGTTGAAGCTCATGCAGTTAGCACTGGCCCATTTCTCAAGCCTATCAAGGTCCCTCTGGATGGCATCTCTTCCCTCAAGTGAGTCCACGGCACTGTTGTTGTCTGTTGTGTCCTAGAAGAGTTTTGATCACTGTCACTACAGTTCTCTCTATCTTCTCTGGTCTTTGGTGCATTCTAAGACTGGGTAATCAGATTTTGTGCAGCGGCAGGCTCACTTTGGAGTTGTAACATGGCGTAATGGTGTTTTCTCTTTCATTCTCTCTTCCTTTCTAATAATCCCCAACACTTTATTTGCCTTTTTATGTGCTTCTAAGTACCAAGATGATGTTTACATGGCACTATCTGAGATCGCATTCCTGAAAGTTAATAGCTAATTTGGAGTCAGTCACTGAATATGTATAGTTAAAGTTACTTTTCCATGTGTGTTACTTTACATTTATTTACACTGAATTTTGTCTGTAAGCTTATTGCCTGATCCTTCTGTATCATTAAATGTTTATGCAAGTCTTTGAGTCTTGCCTTTTTACTACCCTGAATGATTTATCACTAGTAACAAATGTTGCTATTCCTGCCACCCCTTTTCCAGATCATTTATGAAAATACTAAATAGCACAAGCCTCAGGGCAGAGGCTTCATTTGAAATCTTGCTATTTATTCCTAGTTTAGTTTCCTATCCTTTCAATCTTTTACTAATCCATAAGAAGACATTCCCATGGCATTTTGTGAACCTTTGGTGAAGAAATCCTGCTGAAAACCTTTAGAAAATTCAAGTACGGCATACAAACTATCTTGTCTGTGCCCTACAGAGAACTCTTAACAAGTTTCAGTGGCACGACTTACCTGTATGAGAACTGTTGACTCTTCTATTTTGACAGATTTATTCCTGTATCTACTGTTTCCTTTGCCCACTATTCTATAATTTGGTTGGATGCAGATATACTTGCTATAACTCTCTATATCTCCTAAACACTAATTTTTAAAAACTGGGCACCTTGTTGGCTTGTATTTACCATCTTCCACTCATCTGATGCAAATGATATTTTAAGTGATCAGAGTATAGCATTTCAGGACTTACATATTTAAGATTTATGATGCTTCTCTGTGTCCTATAATGTGCTGCTATTCCTTTTACCGCTTTGTTGGTTTTTTAATGCTCCCTTCTCCTAACACATCGGTGTAAGATAAATCCTCTTGTATATCCCCAAAGGTTGTTGAGTGTAAGTGGCTGTGCATATCCCAGCTACAGTAATTTATTAACTTTTCTTCTACAGCATTATCCTTGAAGGTTCCCTTTCTGCCTCTGTTGTCACTTGGTCCTGCAGAAAGACTGGTAGCCTACATCTTTGGCTATCCTTTAAGGATTTTTGGTTAGTTTTAGTATTTTCCTCAAGTTGTTTCTCAACAAAAGACCACAAGATCTTTTTTTTTTTCCCCATTTTGCATTTTTATATAAAGCTTAGTAGATATTCTGTTCTTCCCTGTTTTCCTGTTGCACTGTTTGAAGTGTGTCTTCCTGCTTCTGATAGCCTCTGTTATTAAATCATACTGGCCTTTTTTAGCCGTTGAAGCTTTTTTTCATATATCGTGTGTTTTACCTGATGTC
Organism: Eurystomus gularis; assembly: GCA_013400335.1. NCBI lineage: Eukaryota > Metazoa > Chordata > Aves > Coraciiformes > Coraciidae > Eurystomus > Eurystomus gularis. Next base: position 216,365 of record VZZY01001658.1, read on the forward strand.
ACACAATCTGCGACCTTCAAAAGTATAAGTCTTTGGCTGCTGCTTCTTATACAGTTCCCTTTTTGAAAGCACAGCTACAAAAGATTTTTCGTTTCTCCTGTGAGATGCTGTATCTGACTATATTATGGGACTCTTCTGTAACTCTAGGCCTTTGAAAGCAGTGTCCTGATTGAGGTTACAGGCACCATTCAGTATGAAGTCAAGAGTTGGGTTTTTTCTTTCAGTCCCTAACAAGATTCTTGAAAAAACAAATGGTTACGTTATCTGGGAGTTTTGTCTCAGTATCACCTACATAGACACCTACCCAGTTTACATGAGTGTATTTGAAATCTTCTATCATTGCTATGTTTTTTGTCCTTAATGATGCTCTTCACAGTCATTGTCCCCGCTCTGGTAAATCAGTAGTACAAGCTTAATACTGTTCTTTTGTTCCTGAGGACTGGGGTTGCATCCATGGTGATTCTGTTCCTTGTTGATAAGTTTTATTTGTTTATCAAGTTTCGTTCTGAGCTTTGTTTACTAAACAGCTGTATATATTTGTTCTGGTTGCTTATTTTTAGGCTCAAGTTTAGGGCTTTGTGGAAACTTTTATTTGATGCCTCCTACTTGCATTTTGTTGATTTTTGTCCTGTGCTTTGTTGGAGGATACAGAGCTGTTCTAACTTTCCTCCAGGGAGAATTGGTATCCTAAACTGTATGTTTTACTCCTATCCACTCTCTCTGCTTTTTTTTTTGGCTCAGAAACATCCCCGTAGAACTATTTTAAGTGCCAGCACTGAAATAAATTTTCTTGAGTGTTAATGCCATATTCATCTCTGGACGTACTAGACAAGCATCTGCTGGGAGTGATATAGAGGCATTTGAACCTTCTTTGAGGCAAGGAGATGGACTTTATGACCTCCAAGCATCCTTTATACCCCTGTCATTTCTTTTAAATTGATAAGTGGGTAAACAGATGAAACTTCTGTAATCTTAACAAAGTACCAGGTCCATATCTTTTTTTTTTTTTCTTTCTGTAGTTGGAGTTCCTCAGAGATAAAGGTAGTGAATATTCTATTGAACTGCTGGAAAGAGAGGGATTCTGGTGTATGCTAACTTTTTATTACTATTAGGACTGAAGTAAAGAAAGGTCTTTTCTCCTCCCCAAATTCCATATAATATTGCCAGCCATAACTCCAGCAAAGTAGGCAATCTGTATTTGCTTTTAAGAAATATAGTGTTGGTTGTTTGGGGTTTTTTTTTAATTGGAGAGGACATTATGTTCCCTGTCCTTTAAAATATCCTGTCTTTAGTTAAATTATTTCCTGTGACGTGATGCAACTTGGCAGAATTCTTTCAACCATATTAGCATGGTCAACTGTCTTAAAAAACACAGAAGCAAAACCCCCCACACTAAAAATAGCTGCAATGAAGAGCTGAGAAATAGATTTTTTCCTATCTATTTGGGTAAAAACATGCTCCACTTAACGGCACACTTCTAGTTATTGCAGTTTCTAGGGAACTGCGGCCTAGCTTAAGTAGAGTACTTAGGAATCCTAATGTAATACCCTTCTGTCTAAACATACTGTCGGTGAAAACTCTCTGCTTTCACTCTGTACTTGTCTAAAATAGCACAAGGGGCAGTCATGCCATGCTTTATTCCACCTGCATTCAACACGGCTCTTGCTAAGAATAGGTGGATATCATGTTGTCTAAAAGGTAGCATAATGGCATGTGACTGTATTTCCAATGAGGGAGGCAGCGTGTGACTGAACTGCCGATGAGGCTGCTGCCTCATGCTTTGTTATGCAGTCCTGCTTTCATGAAATCAAAATCTGGATGACTCATCGTATCCACTCAAATATTGTCATAGTGTATCTTCATTGCACAAAACAGTGTTTAAGACTTCCTAATCACATTGCAAGCAATCTTGATAATTCCACACGGTGTTGATAGTGAGCAATAGGCTTCAGGAGATATTTTCAAAATATCCATTATGTAAAGATATAGACGCTATGTATATCCATGAGGTGCACAAAATCCCTGACCAGAAGCTGCAGAAGGATGTAGATGAAAGCACTGACAGTATTATTGAATTGTTAAATAGGTAAATCAACACAATGAATTTGACTTTAAATATGTCTTATTACAGCCGATTTAACATTTTCATTGGTAATGTCAAACTAGTTTAGCTGTTATAATCTACTTTAGTGTCCTTCATAAAACTTGAAGGTGCAAGTCGCAAGCAAGATAGGGTTATACGCTTTTGAACTTGAAGTACAGAAAAGGTATAGAAGGTATGTTGGAGATGTCAACAAAAAATGGGGGAGTGGAAGAAAGATGGAAATAATAAATACCAGAAATACAATACTGAATGACTGAAAGAAAAATGATATCAAATTTAGTGTTACACGGATTTGTGCCCATGGGAAAAATTAAACTACAATAGACAACAGTGGACTCTAAATCCTCTATTATTGTTCAGTGAAGAAATCTTGGAGCTATTGTGGACGTCTCTCTAGATAATTAGCTTGTTTCTTAGCAATAAAATAGAATTTGAAGCATTATTAGTAAAGAAGATGAGAACAAAGCTGAGAACATTGTTAGACCACCACATAGTCCCCATTTGCTCATGTGTTGAATGCACAGCTCTAGCTCTGCCCTCTCAGTGGGGATACACTCAGCATTGCAAATGCATGGAGAAGGGTAACATGGATGGTCAAGGGTGGTCAAAAACACTAAGAGAGGAGATACCAAATGCCCTGGGATTCATCTGTCTAGAAAGGGACATGACTGATGGAAAATATGAAAAGTATCTATAAAATCACAAATACTGTGAAGATTGGCAGGTAGATAACAAACTACACACTTCTTCCTTTCTGGTCCCAAATGGAGACAGTTATACTTCAGACTAAACTAACATTTGCTGAGACCTAGTACAGAAGTTCCAACGTTCTCACCTGGAAAACTAACATGCAGTAACCAAAGATGGTTATAAGGCTTTTAAGTGCTGTTGAATAACTTAGAATCCCCAGTGCTTACGGACCTAAACCAGAGATGACATGAGCTAGATGGAAATTCTGATGTCTGGGAATTCTGAACCTCTGGCCATCATGGTCATCTGTGTTTATTTCCAGTACGTGGATATGAAATGGTTACACCATCTCTGGTCATCTTTCCATTCCTACCAGTCTTGTACCCCATTCCTGTTTTTGTCTTGAATTGTAAGCTATTTGGAGAAAAAACAGAACAAACCTGAAAGATCCTTCTGTGAATATTACCAGACTTCTGGCTGAAGCCTGAAGAACCTGAACTCACCATGTAAGTTGAGCTCACCTCCATCTCCTCTCCTAGGTCTGTAGCCTCCCTTGTCACACTCTTGTCTGAGTGGATTGGTAGCAGCGTGTCATGTGGTGTGCCGGCCGCCTGGCTAGCCACAGGTATGCAGCACATGCTGGGTCTTCCTCTTCATTTAGCTATAGATTTTGTGAAATATGCAGAAGTCTGTATGTCTGAGACCTTTAGCCTTCTGTCAAATTGGCTGAAATTGTTCAACAGGTTCAAAATATGCTTGAGGGAAAATGGCAAACAGACAGATGGCCGGGCAACGCAACCACATATGCCTCATTTCTTGAAGAACCAGGTTAAAAATACATCATTATAATAGACTTCAAGAAGGAAGGCAAAGAATGTCAGGAAAAACAATGGGTTAGAAAGTCAGGAATTGACTATTTGATATACACCTCTGCTTTGGTACAGGCCTTCAGCTTCAGCAGGAAGTACCTCCTCTTTTTACATGTCTTTTGGAGCTGTACATTCTCACTGAATTTGTTGATTCCATCCCTTAGCTCTGAGTTGTTGGATCTTCCTGTCTTGCTCTGATGGACTATACCACTCTGGGATTTATCACTAGTAACTGCCACTGGGGAATGAGTGAAATTAGAAGTTAATTATAGTATCTAGATGTAAATAACTTAGAGTATGTAATGTTTTAATATATAGCTATTAGCTGTAGTCACAAAGAGCGGCTTAAAGATCTTGTGGAAAGTCAAAAATTAAGGTGGGTTCTGTATTGTTTAAATTCCCTTTTATGAATCAGTTTTCTGTTGAATTAGTGTTCTTGAAAATGAAAGATTAATGGCATTTGGTTACAGCTGTGTAGTATTGGCAGAAGTTTTACAAGCTTCCATGCGCAAGCATGGCAACTCGTTCTGAAGAATTTCCTAACCATTCTGAAGGAGTGACTTTTCTGTGGTAAATGTTTGAAATTAGGAGGAGTTTTTAATGATAATTTCTGAATGTTCTAGACATGGTAAGTGGACAAATAGATTAAAATAATTTCACAGGGCTATTTTTCACTTTGAAATGTTCCAAGCATGCTCTGTGAAATCAGGACCTGAACACAGTGTGTCACATATTTTTCACTGTTCGTCTTCCCTCAATTCTATGGTTATATCAAGATGGACAAAGTATTTTCTCGTTCTCTGCTTTTCTCTCTTACATAGCGGCTACAGCTGTTGTCAGGTTTTAGTTGGAGAGCAACAGTCTAAATATTTCTGGTTTTTTTTGCCCCATTGTTTTTTTTATTTGTGGGACTGTCTGCTTATATTGGAGGATTGTAATTGTCCTCATGTGAGCAAAGAATACGTATTAAAAATGGAAATCAGGAAGAATTCTGCTAACAGGAAAAAAAATATAATCTTAAACCCATTTAGAGATGTGCCATTAATATCCTTAGATTTTCAGTAGAAGCAAGTTAATTAAAAGAGTCACGCCTCCCTTTTTAATCTTAGGAAACTGTTTTATCCCATGAGATAAAGCATTATGAAAGGTGTTAACTACAGCACTTCAGGATGACAACATCCTGCACACAGTAGAAACAAGCAAGAGCTTTTTTGGTTCTCTGTCATTCACAGTATTAGTAAATAGATTAAGTAAAAGGAAAACTGTCTGATGTTTTAATTATCCTATACTGTAAAAGTATAATATGTAGATCTAGTCCTAGGTTCCCTTAGTATACTCCATAACCAACAAAACTAATTGCCAATTACTAATAAAGGGCTAATTACATGATAAGGGTGTCCATGGTAAGGTATATACATGCCCAGCATTTACACTCACACATACAGAGCAACATTGCTACGTCACAAGAAATTACTGTGAAAATAAAGAAATAGCTTTTGCTGAGTTCCCTGAAGCAGACAAAATATTGTTCTCTGGCAAAGTCTGCCAATGGAGGCCAGCAGATGCTACCTTAAAAGATGGAAGTAAGGTAGGTCTAATGAAAAATTTGTGCATTCAAATTCAGTCATTACATTTGACATTTAGTACAATCCATTTTAAAGTTGCAATATTTTTACTCACTGTGTTAAATTTTCTGAAGTTGTTTCAGTACAAAGTATTGGAAGAAATGTAATAAACGAGTATCTCTAGAGCACTAGAAGATGCAATTGCACTCATTCTTCTTACCCAGGCTTGCCTCATAACTCATTGGGTTCTGGTTAGTGCTACTCTGCTGTCATAGCGGAGTCTGCCAGCACAATAACTTTAGTGCACTGATTTCATCAAACTGGCGTATTAGAGGCAGATCCTTCCTTCTCCGTTCTTCCAAGTGAATCTGCCTGCCTGTAACCTTCCAGTCCTCCTGCCCACTTCTAAGAGCTGGCTCACTGGAGCTTTCACCTGCAATGCTGTGATCTGTAGCCCTGTGACTGCTTACCTATTACATTTTAGATATTGTGTTTGATCGTGTTTAGATTCACATGTAGGTGTTGTACAATGCTTTATATAACTGACACATTTTTAGTGCATTTGCTTTATTATCTGAGTTTTCAAGAATTCTGTTAAAGACAAACTCCATAAGCTCTTGATAATACCAATGGAATAAAAAATGTCTTTGACTCTGCCAGACTAGTTAGTCTTCAGTTGTCGCCTTCATCCTCTGGAGAGCTGTACCTTTCAGATGCTCAGATGAGTCAGTTATGTATGTTTTGCAGATGCTCCCACTGCACCATACTGACGAGGTGGTTAGAGGGAGGCAGATGGCCATCTCACCTGGCTCTATTTTCATGTATTTTTGAGTATAGAATCATAGAATTATTTGAGTTGGAAGGGACCTTAAAGATTTTTTAGTTCCAACCCTCCTGCCATGAGCAGAGACATCTTCCACTAGACTAGGTTGCTCAAAGTCTCATCCAACCTAGTCTTGTACACATTCAGTGTTGGGGCATCTACAACCTTCCTGAGCAACCTGTTCCAGTGTCTCACTGCCCTCAGAATGGAAAAAATCTTTCCTAATTTCTTATGTAAACCTACCCTCTTCCAGTTTAAAGCCATTACTCCTCATTTTATTACTATAAGCCCTTGTGAAAAGTCCCTTCCCAGCTTTCTTGCAGGCCCCTTTCAGATACTGGAAGGCTGCAGTAAGGTCTCTCTGGAGCCTTCCCTTCTCCAGGCTGAAGAATCACAACTCTCTCAGACTGTCTTTGTAGGAGAGGTGTTCCAGCCCTCTGACCATCTTCATGGCCTCCTCTGGACTTGTTCCAATACGTCTATGTCCCTTTTGTGTTGGGGGGCTCCAGAACTGGATGCAGGATGACGTCCCACAATTTCATACACAAAGTCTGCTCCTTATCGCCATCCCATTGGCTTCTCACTAGTTTTCTGTGAAGAGGTCTCAGTGAATTCAGGTTCTCATGTGAATCTACTTAGGCTGCTAGTGCTGCCAACCCCAAATTTAGAGAATAATGAATTAAGTTCAGAAAAGGATCATTCTTCTTTCTGGGTATTTTTCATGAGAAATGATCTTTCATCTGTGAATCTATTTCCCTTCCTAATACTGAATATGCAAAGTTTAGTGTCCAAGGTTTTCATTGTGGCTCTCAATGAATTGTTCAAATTCTCTACAGCACTAATCTCAAGATGTTGGGTAAGACTTTTTTTAATGAATTAGGCAAGTGAACTTATTACACTGCAGAAGTGTTGTAATAAAATACGTTTCTATTTTCAGAGTCATTTCAGATGGGATTTGCAAGACATTTGCATATATGCCATGGCTTTGCCTATGTATTGCAAGATAATTCATGCAGTTTGAAATAATTTCTACCAGGTCTTCTTTGGATCTGTCAGACAATATTGCTATTTATAAAGCTACTGTGAAGTAAATCAGATGCTTATCATAGTGATTGAAAAATATTAAAGTGTGTAATACAAGGATAACAAATCCTGTGTGTACCGGATCGTTTATGTTAGTAATAGTCTACTGAGAGACACTGAGAGAATAATAGTAGTTAAAGAGAATCAAACGGACTCTATATGTTTTTTCTTCCTCTTGATGTTTAATGAACACAACATTAATATCAAGCTTTACGCCGGTGGTATTTAAGTTTTAGCTTAGTGAGTTCATATTTCTTTATTAATTACATAGTTCAATTCGGGGGCAACTATTGTGTACACTAATAACTTAGGCAACCACTTCACTCAGAGCTGAACATCAAAAATCTCATATTGTAGGATTATATCCACTATCTACATCCCTCTTTGATATTGTCAGCTTCTGAAAACAAAGGCTAGCCAACTAAATTGACTCTTTTATTCGTCCCTGGGGGAACTCAACAAAAAAGAGAATTAGTGCTGTTAGCATTTAGCCTATGAAGCCTTTAATAAAATACTTTTGAGTCCCTGAGAAATTTCAGTCCTGCAAATATGATTCAAACAGGGGGTTAATTGTTTAGAGGTGGAATTAATGTACTACTGTGTTGTGTTAGCAGCAGATAAGAATGCTCCCACCAGGTGTGGAGTAGCTGTGGGTAATTGGGATAGTGCAGCGGGTCGGCAGATGCTGTTACAGATACCAATTTATCAATACTCAGAAGAGGAAATTAAAAATTCTGTTAAATTTGGGAGTTCAGGAAGTTTAAGCGTGCCATGCCTTGTCACAGCTTATATCACGGTGCTTTCAATGTGTGCCTCACAGTGGCTGAGCCTCGGCTTTTGACAAAAATACAGGTTGGTGGTTCAACAACCCTGATGTGACTCTTGAGATGCTCAAAGAATAAAATTGTAAGGAACAGAGGGGCACAGTAATAAAATACAGTATTTTGAAATAGTCTTTTACAATTATTGTACAGGTTGAAAACAGACAAGTAATTTTAATGCACACTGAGTTAATTTCCATTGCAATTTTTAGGCTATTCCTAGAACTTTTTAGTACCTGGCCAATAAAGTATGCCCAGGCAAATAGAAAGTTGAAATGTGTTTGACTCCTCTGTGGGGTTTTTTTTTGGTACCTCTTCACCAATAAATAGATGCATGACACAAAGTATTTGCAAAGAGCTTAATTGAGGTAAAGTTATGAGAGCATTACTACTCTTGAACAATACTTAAATTTATGGCTACCCTGCAACCTTGGGCTGGAGCTTATGGATATTATACCAGCTTCATCTGGGAGGCAGGAGACTGATGGGTTAGGGCAGGAGAAAAGAAGAGGTGGAAAAAACTTATGAGATACTCATTTTTGGTTTTGACAGGAAGCTGATGGTAGCTGAATTTGTTAACAATTTGGAGAGGCATAGCATGCTGTATTTTTGGTGTAGGAGAAATCAGAAGTGGACATAAGGAGCTATATAATTCTGCTTTTGATTAACACTAGCATATCACAGAAGCATATATCTATGGGCCAGATAAAGTTACCCGTGTGTCTTATTGTAGTCATGGGCGTTTACCTTATCCCATTTATTTGGCAATGCTGTGTTCTTCCATTGCTTGGGTTTTCTGACCATCAGGGAGAATTTGAAACACCTTCGTCTTTGCTTCCTTTTGCTGCAGGCTGTTTACATGGGTATCACAGATACCAAGTAAAATAGCATATTCATAAACAGCACTTTGTATCAACAGGCTTGAGGGGAAACAAGCTGCTGGAGGCAGAAAGCAAACTCCAGTTGAGAATATTTTTGAAATAAGAAAAAGCAGTGCTTGCCTTAAATAGCTGTTATGGAATAGCTGAACAGTTTTGCCAGAAAGATCTCCAGAATCATGTGCTAATGTTCTTCTTTCACATCGCTTCTGAGTACCAGATTTTCTATACATTTCTCTCCTAAATAGATACAATGTGGAAGTATAACTTTGTTCTTAGTAGAGAGAGACTTGGAGAGTTTTACTTAAGCTCAGAGTTCAGCATCTGTGGGTATGCAGAGAAAACTTAGTGCTTTCTTAATAAAAGATCACAAAAGGTTGAAATCCAAATTTCTGAGGAAGTGACAACACACTGGAAATACTGTGAAACCACTAGAATGGTATAATTATAAGTTTACTTCAGAGTATACTCCAGAGCTTTTCATCTTCCCAGCAAGCTCATCTTAATAATAAAGTATTCAGTCTTGCTTTACTGGATAAACACAACCCACTAATTTATGTATAATGGAAGACAGAGATTTTTGTCCTCTTTAATATTTGTGATCATTCATTTCAAATGACTTGGTTGTACAGATCTGCATGTTACACGACATCCAGTTATTTGTTTTACGATAGCAACATACATATATATATGTGTATATATATACACAATATTTTTCTGAATGACGTTTGCATAGCTGAAGTTTCTTTTGGCCTCTTCAGAAGCCTCAGGCTTCTCAACCTGGCCATCACTGGTCTAACCTACAAACATGATGTGTGAAATTGGGTTCCTAAAAGGAATCCTCAGCTCTTTCCAGAGACTTAACAACTGCAGAGCAAAGCATGCCCAGTTTGTAAAATCTTCTGCTGTTTTGCAATCATATCCCCAAAGGGGAAAGCAGCATTTGATGAGGACTTAGTTGAAAATTTGACTTTGTATTCCCTTGGTTTTGGTGTTCCTGTCACACTCCTATTGTTAATTGACTGTAAGGAGTAATTTAATTTCCTCTCTCAACCTGGGCCTGTCTGTTTAGCTTCCCATTAATCCATGCTATTGACTCAGAAGTCCATCAGCATAGCAGCAATAAAGACAATTTTCATTGGTTTCAGTCTCTACAGAATTCTGCTAACCTATGTATGACTATTCGTGTGGGAATTATAGACATTGGCCCTCAGCAAGTTGAAACATGAGTGAAATTTCTCAGTGTTAGGGGGATTCCCTTGGTTATAAGTTTGCCGACCTTCCCACACAGCTGCTGTGACTGGTTAAATATAGTAAGACAATATTTTTTTTAATAAGTATATGTGCATATCACTTCCGGTGTAGCTCTCTGCCAAGGACTGGTCAGAATTCTGGTCTTCTGGGGACATTTATAAAAAATCTTAGACCTCAAGTCTAATAGCAAAATCCCTAATCAATAAATGTCCATAGCTTCCAATTTTGTAAAGCAGTTACTCTACTCTTCCTTAGCAAAACAAATATTCACTGTACAGCAAAACCTCCATTGCTATTTGGGATGTGTGGAATTAACTTTTAAAGAAAATCTATTGATGCAAAAACTTTTCACGGGTTTTTTACTTCATTGCACCAGGTATTTATTTAATGGGTGAACACAATATAATGACTGTGGTTTTGGGAAAGCTTGGGATTTTGGATAACACTGCAGAACTTTGCAGCGTCGCCTAGTAACCCACCCATGCTGCAGAACATCTGATATCACTGTTTTCAACATTGCACTCAGATTGGGCTTGGTTTACAAGGCTAGAAATAGAGGAAAATTGCTCAGAAGAGCTTTGTTTTGGCAAAGCAGCAATTCTGTCTCTAATAAAAAATACAGCTTTGCAATTGCAAATTGTCTCTTCAATGAGGACTGTAAGTTTTTTCATACAGGGAAGTTTGTTTTAAAATGATGAAAAAGTAAATGAATCATCATAAAGTGACTCATATTAGAAGATTTTTTACGAAGCGTTGTCACGAGCAACTCGTCTGAATCATCTGTAACAGTTTTTGTCAGGGAGGCAAGGTTGTCAGCTTTCCCTAAACAAGGAGATGCAGAAGAGCAGCAGTGCAATTACAGATCTCTTCAAGTCATCGGAATAATCTGCCCCGTGATTTTGCAGATTTCAGGCTACTGAATGGTCTGATGTTAGTTGCAGCCAAAAGACAACATTAATTGAAAAAGACTTTTTAAAGGGGAACATTCAAGTTTTAGGCTATTCTTACATCCAGATGTGATCTTAATTTCCAGTTTCTAATCACTCTGTCATGTTATATTTTTCCACCTTGTGCGTTGGACGATGAATGGGGAGCAACTCATTTCTTCTGGCCTCCTTACTTAGAAAGCAGTGATAGGATTCATTTAACGCCAATCAATCAAAGTGGAATCGGTTATGTGGGGTTTTTTTCTGAATAGCACTGTGACTTTCCTGGGCAAAATCCCATTTTGAAAAGTGATTTAGACACTTTCAAGCCTTCTTATTGAGATTTACTTAGGCCTTGCAGAGAGGAGCTGTGCATAAATATGTCAAAGGCAAACGCCTATATTCCTGATAAAGATGAATTGCTCTTACAAGACCACTGTGATATTCAGAGGTGTCACCATCAGTGGAGGGAGGGTGTAGTGTCAGTCCAACGGGGAACGGCCAAAGGCTGAATCACTTTAGGTAGCATTTCCTCTCATATTCAGCTTTAGGCCATTTGTGGGAAGTTTAGGCTCGAATAATTACACAAAGTTGTTGTCAGCTGTAAACAGGATTGCAGAAGGGAAACACGGGTTGTGCTCATGGCACCGCAGCCCCCAAGCTCTACCTTGGAGAAAACGGTATGGAGAGCAGCGCGGAGCTGCTGGCGATGAGCATCTGCTCTGTGGCTGCGGCAGACTCAGCTTGTGGCAGCTGGATGCGCAACCTTAGTCCCAGATCCCAGCCTTGGAGCATGTGCAGCCCTCTCCCAAGAGGAAACGCACTTCTGGAGATGCATCTTTGCCTGGATATTGTGGTGGTGTATTCTCTACGATTCACAGAGAGTCACCCAGCAAAGCAGCATGTTTTGTTTGGGATTTCTCGTTGTTCTCTTATTAGTGATAATTTTACCTTGCTAAAAAAAAATTAAAAAATAAAACATAAGGTCACAGCTTTCTCTTGCAAAATACCTAAAATGAATCTATTGAATGTTCCTTTTGGTATATGCTGTTAACCCTGTATGTCTTTGGAAGCTTAGATGTACATCTGTTTCAGCATAATGACTTCCCACAATATATCAAAGGTATATTAACATTTCAATTCTTGTTTGTTTGATCCAGACAGCTGGTCAGTTTTCATCTTCTTTCTCTGAGTGATTCTTCTTTCCATACATCTCTACTAGTTTTTCTTTTGCTATAGGAATAAACCCAGCACGTACTCATAATCCTTCACTTTTGCTAATAGATCCTGCTTTAAGTTTCTGTTCTTTTTTGAGGTGTTGAGATCTGAAGCTAATTTTCCTCTTTTCTCTTCATCCCCTCTGTGGTTTCCCTTCCCCCCTAAACCTGCCTTTACTTTTTGTTTTTCCCCTTTTATCCATGTAGATCATTGCTGAGTCGTCCTCCCCCCTGGTTCTCACTAGTGCTCTGGAGCAAGAGCTGCACAAAAAATTCCGTTTCAGTGGTGCTATTTCTGGATGCTGCCATCTGCCAGGTTTTACTTCCATTTCAAACAAACTTTCAGTTTGGTTTCATGTTTCATTTGGAGGCACAGCTGCTCATGAATGCTCGGTAATCACTGGTGTGCAGCACATACCTGTAGCCAAATATATAAAGGAAACAGAAAGAGCGAGCTATATATTCCCAGCTTGTTAGCTATTAAACAGGTTAGGCTGGAAATGGGGACTCTGTTATCTTTGCTTGTGCAGATCTTTATTTTATAAACAATATTTTCTCAAAGGGCTAATAAAGAAGAGCAAACACAGTAGAAGGATTACCAGGCTCCTCTTAGAGTGAACCTTTGCCAATAACAAGTTTATCAGGGCAGTGCATGTGCAGGGGGCTTGGCATAGTGTTAATTTGCCGCTACCACCAAATTAACTGTGCTCTGTTTTGTTTTCTTTCCAATTTTACATCCTTGATTACATATTCATAAAACTGTCCTTCCTTCCAAGCATAAATACAACTGCTTTGAAAATATAATTGTGTGTGTTTATCAAGCACCTAATTTGTTTTACTTGCCAGCTTCTAATTATATAGGAAATACAAATGAATTGCAGGTCATATATTCCATTTGAAACACTAACAGACAAACTTTCCAAATCAGAAAATTGAATTTAAGTTGCAGCATGGGACATGCAACATGCAGAACTCTCTCCAGCAGTACTAGTCAAAGAAAAGAAACATTTCAGCTGCTAGCACATTTAAATTTGTCAAAACATACTGAGTGATACGTTCATTCTGTTTAAAGTGAATTGTTTTGGTAGCCTTGAGAGCCCTCTCTCTCTTTGTTTTTTACATAATCTGAGTCTATCACTGCTAAAGTTTGCTTGTGGTGCAGCAGAGAAAATGAAATGCAAACCAGACTGAGAACACCTGAGGATTTGGTCTTATCCACCATGTTGTTCATTTTACGTCTCATCCATTTTCTGAAAGAGATATGTAAATTCTGTCTTGCTTCCGAGTTGGATTATTGTACCATCTCAATCCATTCAAAGTAATAAAATGAGATTTAATAGACTATGCTAGTTAATTGCTTAGGAAACATGGGGCTTTAATCACTGTGACAACCACAGATCTGGGAGCAGAGAGCAGAGTGTCTTTTTGTGTATGTAACAAATTTGCAGAAATTTGGTATTAGCCAGCAAATTCCAACCTGAGCCCTGGTCTTAAAACTACTGCTTAGAATTTATATAACACTGGACAAAAGTTAACTAATTAAGTGTAGTAGCACATTTGTGGAGTAGGTCACTAAATGTAGATGCAATCCCGGGTATTTGGAGTTTCAGCAATGGGAAAAAAGAGCAGCGACTTTTAAAAAGGAAACTGGTGTTAACAGAGCACATTACGAAGAAACAGATTATCCAACGGGACTAGAGTTGTAGTTTTGAACGGTATCACAACTCCACAGCAGACATGGGGCTGAACTCATTGTATTATGTGCTTGTAAATGAGTTCTTCTGTAGGTTATTTCAAACATACACTACCGGATTATCTAGACAGGTATTTGGGAGCCAAAGCATTGGTTGTGGGATTTTTCCCTTCAGTTTGCTGTAGCCTGATACTGATGTTCGTACTAGAAAAGTGTATTTGCTTCCCGTTTCCTGTGAAAACTTAGGGAGTTAAGATTCCTGCTTCACAGTACATGATTGGTTTTCCAACCCTTGGTTATTTTAATATTGGAAATAACAGCCATGCAGAAGCACAACCTTCAAAGACGAGAGGTGCACGTGGCATTGACAGATGGGTACATTATATATAATAGAGGTGTGTTTGAATTGGGAATTTTGTTGAGCCCTGGACTCAGATTAGAACTGGTGTCGTGGCATCTGGCCTCAAAGTAAGTTGAAAGGCTTCTCTTGATTTCAGTGTATTTCGGCTTCGATCCTATTTTTTTGCACAGTTTTCTTTCATTCATATTAATTGAAGATGTTGATGCTCCTGACTTGCTTATGCTTGTTCTGTTTTCCCTCTCTCTTTACTTTTCGTGATTTTCATTTGTAGTTAGTTGCATTGACTGTCATTGGAGATAGAGGTTGTTGGGGAAAATCCCAGTTTCTAGTGGTGTCTGCAGGTAATTTAGGATACTTAATAAGCAGGAAAGGTGACTGAGCACAGAAAATGTGGAAAGAAACCTACTATCTAGAATCCAATGGTAATGTGGTGTCAGCGTGGCAAAAATGGAGAAATCCAATGTTCTCTTCCATGATGGTGGATCACAGTTCATTAATAAAATATATATTGCTTATATGGGCTTTTAGCACATTTTCCCTGGAAAACCAATAGAACAGTTGGACAAAGTAAAATGTAATAAGCTGTTATAAATAAGAATGGGATAAGCAGAAAAGTATTGGTTTTTTCCAGTCATAGACTATTTAAACCGAGAGAGTAGCAGTTGAAGTGGTTTTTGCAAATAGGATCCACTGAATATGTATAAAGTGTATGCATTTCCCCTCTCCGACATTCCTTGTTTCCCTCCTTTTTACCTGCTTGAGTTAAGAAAATACATCTCCGATTGTTAACCTTTAAGACCGCAGTGGCTTTAGGGGAGTGATCTGAGATTTGGGGTAAGGGCTACTGCACGTATTTAGCCATACAACTGAAAGCAGGTTTTGGCCCAGGCTGTCAAATGCTGCACACATCTCGGCGACCTGCTGCGCTCTGTCTTTTCTGCCTTTTTTCATCTGCTGAAAGGAGAGGGTACAAGATCATTCTAAGCTTATTTGAGAAGCCACTTTCTCAGTGGTTTGCGTTACACAAGATTATTTTAGTAACTATTTTGAGTGGTAGAAATGTCCTTGGTGCCGTCAACTTAAATTTTGTCAAAACACAGTTAACATGCTGAAAGTGCATAATTAGAGCATTTCAGTGGCGGTGCTGATGGAATGCTCACTCTCATGGCATTTTCAGTGAGGCTCACAGAGGTGCTGGGTCAAAAGGTTTGGTTTTTTCCCATTACTTATAAAGATTCATTTTTATAGGTGTGTATAAACCTTCAGTGCTGTGTATGGGCATTCTTATTTTGCAGTTTCAGAGCAGAAAGGACATATGTATCTCCCCCCCCCCCCCTTTTTTT
>VZZY01001658.1:232009-268837 GCA_013400335.1 Eurystomus gularis
CTTGGATTGACCTTGATGACTTGGTTAATTTGAGCAGTTTGTTTTTCAGCTTGTGTAATTAAAGAAGAAATTAGAGAGTTGTCCCAAGAACATGAACTCTGTTAACTAGTAAGGACCTGATACACAGAAATTTGCCTAAATAATTGCAGGAGCCAAAGCTGCAGAGTAGGCAAAAAACCCCAAAGCAGCTGCTGAGGTAAAATAATGAGGTAAAATTTTTATTTGCTGACATTAAATATCAGTCTTCAGATTTGCTGGGAAATTTAATCTTGAAACAGAAGCACTGGTGCTTCTCAGCACCATATTAGAGTGCTGAGTAACCTCATGTGCAGCCTTTGCTCTAGCTGTAGACAGTTTTGGAAATTTGAGAAGGACCGTAAGGGAGAAGAAGATAAATCACTCCTGAACCTTACAGGAGTCTGCATTGGCCTTATGATATAATATTCAACTAGGTAAGATATCCTCATGCAAAGCTGCAAGTAATATGAAGAAACTGAAGTCAGTGCAGGGGCAATGTAATTCCTCCAGGCTATTGGGGATGAATCTTGCGCAGCACTTCAGATGATGTATGGTTTAAAGAACATCTTTTTTAAAAAGTCTCATTTTAAAGGCTTACATTGGGAGAAGTCTATCACCTTCAATGAAAAACTGTTCCAGTTTTTAATTAGCCTTTGTAGTGGTAAATTATTTCTTATTCCAGATTGAATTTGTATGACTTCAGCTCCCATCTGTTGGGTCTTGCTTTTCCTTTGTCAACAACTTTGAAAACCTGCCACCACAGCTATCTCTTTCACCTGTATGTACAGTGATCAAGTTACAGCTGAAGCTTTTCTTGAGAGCGAAATACATCTATTGTCTTAAGCTCTGCATTGTAAAGCACATTTCCCAGCTAGCGAATCACATTTGTGGCTCCCCTTTAAACTGCTCATCACTTTTTCCCATCTTCCTTGGATTAGACTGGGAGCAACAGCCTAATAACAGTTTTACCGATGTTTGGCTTAGAGGTGATACTGACTTTGTTCTTCAGTTGTCTTCTTTTTAAACATTCAAGGATGGCATCAGTCCTTGTTGCCACTGCAGCCTATTGGGAAATCATCTGGAGACAACTACCTGTGATGGCCCCAAAGCTTTTCTCTGTACCTCTGTGTTGGATTGAACACTATGACTTGTCTCCAAATCTATTATATGGCAAAAGCGCTGTTTGCTGTTAACTGGCAGTATCAGGATTGTACCAACTGTTAATCTGTGAGATATCTAGTCACTGCTGCCCTTCTTGCATTGCCTTTGCCTTTTTAAATACACGAACTAAGCTGACAGTTCTACCTCCCTTTAAAATTTTCCTCCTTTCTGAGACATGCCAAAAGTCTCAGTGGTTCAGAGAGATCTTCAGCTCCCTGCTCAGTATCTGGGCCTGTTAATTTGGAAACAGCAGCAGTTTAGGCTGGCTTTTTCATGTCTTCAGGAAAATCCTCCCGTTTTTTTTTCTTTCATTCACAATGTTATCAATCAAATACAAACCAGAAATGTCTGCTCAACTTTTCTACTTTGTTTAAAAATAATAATAATAAACTTGCTCCAAGGAATGGATTTTCCCCTCATCTAGAATTCTTTATTCCTCTTATGTTTTCAAGTTCTCTTGTACTGTATTTAACCTAGTGGTAAGCCATAGTTCATTGCTTTGAGTATATACCACTAATATTTTAGAATTAGTAACATGTTAATAGCTAGATAGTTTCCCTTCAGCCGTTACACATGGAAAGTCCAGATTGTATTGTTATTTTCATATTTCCCTTTCACCAGGGTGGTACTTGCAATAATAGTCTTTTGAATATGCCATTGAATTCTAGCTGCTTGACTAAAACAGCTTTTTAGATATTTTTACTAATTTTATGAATGTTAGATACTAAAAGGATGAAATGTAGAAATAAAAAATTGAATCTGAATTCCCTTAAAAGGTGAATTTTCATTGCTTTTCAATGGAATTTGGGAACCCATTTCTCCTTAGGTTCCCTGAAGATCATAGTCTAAATCTGGACAAATACTCTGTTACATATGGAGCATTAGCTTGCAAACCGTTCATTTTATCCTTTTATTCCTCTGAAATACCATAGGGACACTTAACATTTTATTCTGAATCTAGTGATATTAGCAATGTTTCAGCAGCCGTTCCCTTTTTACATACAGGGAAGGCATCTGAATCTTCAGTTTTTCCTGCAGCTAGCTGAAGTTCTGCACCAGCTTTTCATTTCACCTTCAAACAGTCTCTGTTGTCCTTAAACAAGCAAGCAAAAAAACCCCAACCCAACAAAACTTTTAAAGAAGAAACTGAAATCTTAAGTTAAATTCCAGGCAGCAGAAGCCTGCCTTTGCCGTGACCCTCTTTTAGCCCTACATTTGTATTATGGTGATTTTCCAGGGTAGCTGCAAAAAAAAATTCTTCTAAAAAGAGGCAAAATGCAGCATTAGACCTTGAGGCAACTGTTACCTGCTCTTGATACTCCTGGTGCTCGCAGTTGCAATGACACGGGCAGCAGCACTGTCCCGCAGCCCCAGCTGACTGAATAGGGATGTTGATACTGGCCTCATAGAAAGTGATCAGACAGCAAGCTTCTTGTAGCTTAATTAAAATACTATTATATCATATCCTTCCCCATCTTCTATGTTGAAGCTTGTCTTGTTTGGTTAAGCAGATGCCTACATGACGTTGGTGCAAGAGCATGTATTATCGCTAGCGAAGCCGTCTCCCCTGTTGACTGATCTTTTCTGCTCGGAAACATTGACCATACAATTTTAATGTTGATTTGGAGATACAGAAGCTATTTCATGGTTGGAAGAAAAATACAAATCAAGAGCTGACAAGTAAAATTTGCAACAGCGATGATTAGAACAGCTGTAGGGAGAAAAGAGCATCTTAGGAATAAGAAAAAAAGAAGGAGTTTTTAAAATACGTCAAAGAAAAAGACGAGAATCTGACTCTCACCTCATAAGTATGTCCCTCAGGAGTCAGTCAATGTAACTGGTGGGATTATAGACAGAGCAGGCAGGAGATCCAGGCATACTGGTTCTGCTTCTTTGGGTAGATGGCTCAAGTGCGCTGAGCCCTGGTACTTCGGGGTGTTGCAGGATCTCGAAGCTCAGACAGGCTTGTTCCCGGATAACAAGTGGTTTCAGAAGGAGGCAGCTCTCCACATTCTGTCTTCTGAAATAAATAAGTAAATACATTTTTTTAATCTCAGTTTTGATTTTAATCTGGGCAGCACTACTCATTGGAAAATGTATGAGACTTTAATATTAAAATGATTTCTGTTGAATAGCATGATCTTTGATGCTCATTGTAATTTCCTGAAAACTCCTTGGGCAAAATCTTCGGATGATTGATGCATTTATGAAAACGTATCTCAAGCTGCAAAATGTTTAGATATAAGTGTCATGCCTGCAATATGAAAAAATAAATCTTATATTACTTTCTTGGTTAGAGTCAGGGTGAAAGAGGCTAAGAACCTGATTCTGCCAGAGATGTGAGTGTTTTGGAAGTAGCCCAGGACTGGGAGATTTTGCCAAAATGTTAATGAGCGGGACCTCAAGCCTCCAGGCTCTTTATAGATTTAAAGCAATTGCAATTAAAGCTGCTGCAGGAGTCTGCACAGAAGGATCTTGCTATAGCACACTGTGTTCAGATCATCTGTGTGGCTATAGTCGCAGAGATCTGTGTTTCTTTACCAGTCCCTCTGATATTATTCACTGTGCTGCTGAAGCAGGCTCTGCTGCATCCCCAGACTGCTCCACGTACTCATTAGCTGTCAGGAGCACTCCACTGGCACCCACTTTGTGCAAAGAGTGCGCTGCACTGGGCACCGTGTCTGTGTACACTGACATGCAGCAAAGGCCCGTCCTTGCTGTGAAGACTGCATGGCCCAAGACCTGCTACAGAGTTTGCCTCCACGCAGAATCGCGCTGTTTGCAGCACGGCTCTGTGCAGGCTGTGGTTTCCAGCAGGTTGCAGCTCATTGCAGGACTATGAGCCAGGAGGAAGCGCAGGGCTGAACCCTGTTCCAACAGGGAATCATAGAATCATTAAGGTTGAAAAAGACCTCTAAGATCAAGTCCAATCAACAACCCAACACTACACAACCACTAAACTGTGTGGAAGATACAGGACTGCTGTTACAGAGCCCTCTGGTGACACCAACAGCTCCTGACTTTCCCCAGGAGGACCTGATGTGTTCACTGCCCACCATCTCCACGGCTGGTCTGCAGCATGCATGTTTGACTGACCATAGACTGTCACACTTAGAAAGGGGGCCTTGATTTCCAAATGCCCGATCCAATGCCCAAAGTGTAGTCAGTGAGTTTTAAAACAAGATGACAGCGGACAGACAGCAGAGCAGAGGGAATGTCCAGCAGCAGCATGACCTGTAATTAGATAATTCCCTCCTGAGCAGTGATCTTCCTTGAGGAAACTGTCCCTTAACCAGTAACGTGATTATTGACACCACCAATCTAATAAGCACCACAGCAGAAACTTAAGATGGCTTGCAGTCTGAATGCACAAACAGAGCTCTTTGGGCTGTTTGACAATGATGGAGTGAGTAGTAGGACGCTAATACATTATGAGATTTACCTGCAGCTAAGGTGTGGCTTTGCTTCTGTACCTACACTTGGTAACAAACCTCAGCACATCAGTTGTACAAATTCTCATTGCCTCTCTCGGAGAGCACAAGGCGAGATCGCGACAGACACACAGCGTGGCTTCCCTCAAGAAATGGGCCTGAAAGATTCACCCCCAGTCCTCAGAGTGCTCTCAGGAAGCTAATGCTCTATGGGAAAGATTAGTCCAAGGGACTCCTACATGAACTGTTAATTTTATTGTGAACCTTATTTGAATATCAGGCACCAAAATGGAGGGAGTACAATACAGCTTTCATTTTCATACACCTTTGAAATTAACAGTCAAGGATTTTGCTCAGAAAGAAAGCTTTTGAGTTTCTGAGCTGCAAAAATGGGATTCAAGCACCTTTTATTTTTCTTCCTATTTGGTAGTTTTTCACCACAAAGTCAGCTGAACGTTGGCTGGAAGAGATAAAGGAAGTATTTTACTTACTCAGAGATTATTTCTCCTGCAGGTATTGTCCTGCAACATTCTGGATTTGTTTGCTTAAATCTGTAATGAATTTAGTTCATCTGAGAATAAGGTGGAAAATTCCCATCAAAAAGCCTACAATTGAGAAATGTCTTAGATATATGAGAGGGAGGAGAGTAGATGCTGTGTCTAAGAAAAGGTTAATGTTCGAATATTGGGGTGAGGAGGGAAGCTAAAGCAAATGACAAGGGAACAGGATAGAAACTGCTATGGAAACAATAGGAAGATAATGGAAAAGTCAATTTTTCACCAGTAACGGCTGCTACAGGACATCTAGCAGAGGAGGAAGACTTTAAGCATACTTTATTCCATTCCTGTATTGCTAAGCAACACACTCAGACTTCAACTGTTTTGGCTCAGAATGGAAACAATGGAAGAAAATGTGCATGTGGTAAGGGAGAAGGCGGTAGGTGACACAGATCTCATTAATGTAAAGAAAGCGTATTACAAGCAGGGCCCATTTGCCAAATTTTCTGCTCTACAGTTATATGTGTTGAAATGGAGTTTGGGGAGAAATATAGACATTAAGATCCCAGATTCTTTGTGCCTAGCTCTGCATCCAAGTCCAGGGTAGCACTGCTTCTGTCCCAGCAACATCTCACCAGCAGGACAGCCACAACCCATCTGTCTCCCAGCCAAAAAAACTTTCTCCTCTGGGCAATGGACCACCAGCACGGCACAAAGGGAGTAGGACAAGGAAAGGTTATGGCAGAGTGATTAACACATTGCAGCCACTGTTTTTCCCCAGGCTACATGTGAATTTTTTAAGGTGAACATGATTCACCAGGATCACTTTGAAACTTGAATTTTACTGGGGACTGCTAAAGATTGGTTAAGGAGCGACACAAGCCTTGCTACCTGTGGAGGGAAGTGACATCTGTTCTGGCCTTCTTCCTCTTGTAGAAAGTGATCTGAAAAGCAATTGTTGGCAATTATTCCCTCTTCAGGGCAATGTTGCAGGATGAACAGAGAGCACTGTGGGGCGGAGTCACAATAACTTTGCTTCCTCGGTTGCTGATTAAGCTAAAGAGCACTTTTATAAAATAAGTTTTTGGGGGTTTTTTGTTTGTTTGTTTTAAATGGCAAGCCCTGAAGATTGGATATGATTCTTCTGTATTTTCTACCATTTTGATAATGCATGTGAAAAAGAGTATAAAACACAGACACAACAGTTGCTGTGGCATATCCCTTCTGCCCAGTGTAAACGACTACCTGTGCTGCAAGGAAGTGAAGGTGCTGCCCAGGGACCAACTAGGTTCAGGTGCATCTTGTTACTTTTATACTTGACCTTCTGTAGAAGATTTTTTCTGAGTTCTCCCTAATTTCCTGGGCTGCTTAATATAGTCTTATCTCCCCCATTATGCAGAGTTGATCCTTCATTAGATCTCTTTGGAGTACTCAGTCCTTCAACCATCAGTAATGACTTATTTTCAGTCAAAGCCCATTCTTGCTCACGCTGTGTAATGCCTAATTATAGCTGTAATTTTTTTTTTGTTGCAAAAGCAACCTCTCCCCCCTCAACCTTTAAAATCAACCTCTTCTGACAAGCTTGGCCTTTAAAATGCTTTGAAGTTAAATTATGTAAGGAGAGGAAATCTAGCAGAAGATGCTTTTCTGACATAAGCCATGACATTTTTATTTAAACTTCTGCATCCACTGCCAAAGATCCCGAATGCTTTGGTGACCAAGCCCTGGGTAATCAGAATCTTGTGTCATATTGCTTATATAATTGGGCACTCATGAATATCAACAATTGGAAGTGTTCAGTTAGAAATCAGAAGTCTGAAATCACAATAGCTTTTCCCACCAACCAGCTCAAATAGAAGTGTGTAATCCACTTCTAAAACTATGGGCACATGAGGCTTTGCCAGGACACAAGAGCTGCCAATTCCTTGCAAACTTACTGTATTTTTCTCTCTATTGCATCTAACTTGGTCCTTCGGGGAGGTTTCACCCCTCAAATTAGCTCAAATGGAATAATTTAATTATTTGTCATAGCTCCTCTGTATACTCAGAGCCTAAATTTGTCACTGGACACCAACTCAGCTGAAGTCTCAGCATCCACTGGTTGCTCAGCTATAGGCACAATGCTGAGAGCTATTAGCATTACCAGTAGCAGTTCACGGGGTAATTCATAATGGGAAGGTTTTCTGCCAGGACAGCATGTACAGAGTGGTTTTATGGTAGAAAAAAATCTTGGCTTTGACTTCAGGGGAGCTTTGTTTAACTTTTAGATTTGTCACAGACACATCCAATTGTAGTTATGTCTAATCTCTGTTCCCAGAACAAATGCTTTCCATAAATAATATAATTAGCTAATCTTGTAATAGTATAATACTTTCTGTGACCTTTAAAGTGGCTATGAATTTAAAACCACCTTTTCTTATTCTTTAGTTTGGTTTTGTAATGAGAGCAAGAAGATGCAGTACCCTCGCTAGTCCCTGGGAGTCACAGTTTTAATACTTATTGCAGCTATAGAAGCATCATTGGCTGGATGTCAGGAAGGCAGTGTTGGCTGTGACCCTTCTTCTGAGAAATTCTTCTGAAAGAAAATGCTGCTTCTGGAAAGAAGATTGTTTCTGCAAAAGTAAGCATTTTTTCCCCCATCAAAAGCTTAAATTCTGCTAAAAGTTGCAGATTTTCTGACACGATTTTCAATTTTTAATTTTGGGTTGGTTTTGATCTGAAACTGATCTCTTTTCAACTCTACTATTGAATGGCTTCAAAACAAACCATCCAACTACACTTCCTTAAGAGCAGCTTCAGCTGAAGTGACATCTAAATGTAACATATTCAGTTACCTCTTGTGCACAGATGTGGTTGAAAATTGTTCTATCCAACCATTTCTCCACTTAATCCTGCATTTCATGGAGCTGTGCCAATTTCATTGAAGAGTTCTGATGTGAAAATCATAAACACTTAATTTTTTTACGTTATATTGCTATGCTTGTTTAAAAAATACCCCAAGTATTAGGTATTTTTGTATTATCAAAACATTTTTGTCCCATAATGTAAGCTTTTCAGTTTGAACAGTAATTTGAATATCTTCAGTCTCAAATTTTGGTATGGTGAGACTTTAAAATCTGGAAAATTCTAATTAAAATAAATTAGAAGGCTAATGAGCGTATCATAGAAAGGTTGTAGCATAGAACGATACCGCTCCCGTTTTAAGGAAGGTGAAATTAAATGCAGTATTTTCCGTGTTTTGGTCACTGTGACCTTCAAAGCTTTGACTATAGGCAAGAGTTAAACCCTAAATGCAATCCTAAATGCACTTTTGCTTTGCTGCCGAAGGACTGTAATCCTTTTCTGAAGGCCTTAGCAGACTGAGGTGGAAGTTCTGACTCTCCTTTCTTCTGCAGCCAGTGGGTTGGGTCAGTGTTTGAGCAATGGGTCAGAATGCGAAAGCACCGTTAATCCTGCCTGCTCTGCATGGCTGCTAGAAGAAACCATGGTATTTGCAAAGTGCATTTGGTGACTTAGCAACAGTACTGAGAAACTTATTTGTATAGTACTAAAACTTCCTGGCACGGATAGTACAGTAAGTAATGATGACTCTGCATTCCAAGGGATAAAGACTAAATATCTGGAGGTTAAATGTCACAAACATTACTTTTCTGTGGAAAACATGGTTACAGCAGCAACCATTCAGTACAACCCATTGAAGTCCTCGGACCACCCGAGATGCCAGATGACTCTACTTAATTCTGAATTTAAAAAATTATATTGTAGAGGGTTTAAACATTTAAATTATCTTACAGGATTTAAAAAATATTTAAATTAAAACGGTTATGCTACAGATAATTTCTGTGATTTTGTGTAAAAATTCTGCTTCTGCTATCTTATAGATGAATCCAAAATCTATATCAAAAGTATATAACCTGAGTGAAAGAACCTGATTTGCTAAATGTTATAGGCATTTAGATTGATAGAAATAAGTGCGTCATTGAAATCAGTAGGAATGAGAACTTTAAGTGCATTATTTATTTATTTATTTATTACTTATTTTGTAGTATGCAGAAAATTGAGTCTGTTGTCAATAGGCTTAAATTTACTGGACTCCAGAATTCATATTCAAGGTGATTGTTGTTTTTTTACATTTTGGAAACAACCCTGTTAAATACAAAACATGGTTGGACTCGATGATCCCAAGGGTCTTTTCCAACCTGAATGATTCTATAATTCTATTTTATGAAAAAATACTACACTTAGTTCAGTGCCTTTAAGAGTAACTCAAGCCCAGCCAAACCAACACGCTGCTGTAAACAGATATCTGTGTCCCCTCAGCAGAAGTCTGAGCAGATGGATGAGCTTTGTGCATGCCCTGAGGTGAACCAGCTTTGGGATGTGCTCAGAGCATGGTGCAAAGTGACTTGGTTCAGGGGCCCTCCGCTGAGGTTGCTCTCACCAATCCATATTCCCAGCTAGGGATTTGCTGCCCTTGATCCTGGAGACAGGGTTTGTACAGGTAGGTCCAAGTGTGTATTGGGCTATTAATGATCTGCGTTATACCCCCGAGTAGTGAAAAGCAGGTGTGGTCTTTATGACGTTGCAAGGCAGCAATTATTATGCAATTAATATGCAAGGCATATTAATAATAATAAATTATTATTAATTTAGCAGTGAAACAAGCAGCAAACACTCTACCAAAGCAGAATTTTTGGTGTCATATGTAGTGACCTTTAGAAAAGCTGTCAGTACAATTTTTTTGTGATGCTTCCAAAGATGTTGCTGCACATGTTTGGTTATAGGAGCTTTAATTCCTTAGGGGCAGATTTTGTATTAAAGGAAGCAAACCATAGAAAACTTGCAATTATTGAATTAGCGTGCAAAACATACACCATAAGTAAAGTCCAGTTTTAGGCATGTCTGTATGCAAGCGTGATTATTTAGATGCCCTCTGAAGGTGAATTTGAAGGGGTTGGCAGAGCACAATGGGGCTGTACAAGTGTGGCTGGCACAGGGATCTTGGTCCCATGTCCAGACAGGTCTTGGCTGTCACCCAGGAGCTGTGTCAGGGCTGGGATGGCTGCTGGCTTTGTCCCACTGCATGTGCTGCACTGGGGCTGCTGGACATTGCCTGCTTCAGAGGCCCTCCCTGTGCAGAGACTTCTAGCCAGGCCTGCTGGTCACCAGGACTAGGATGAGTGTGGATGTCTTGAGTTTTCTCTGGGATTTCTGCACATTTGTCACCTTCATTTTTTCTGTTATTCTGGATTAAAAAAAGATAACTTGTTAGTTAAAGAGTTATTTAATTTATCTCTGTTAAATGAAGAATTAGTTAGACCTAAAAGGTGAAGCATGGGGAAATTTTCCCAGGAGAGAAGGCAGAAAGGCACATGGAGGTCTGCTTCAGTGCTGGGTCTTTCCTAAGAATTTCCAGTGGAGATGGTGATTTCCTTTTACATGCTTAACGGCCCTTGTTCAGGTTGCTGG
Organism: Eurystomus gularis; assembly: GCA_013400335.1. Lineage (NCBI taxonomy): Eukaryota > Metazoa > Chordata > Aves > Coraciiformes > Coraciidae > Eurystomus > Eurystomus gularis. Next base: position 242,586 of record VZZY01001658.1, read on the forward strand.
TGCTGGAAGCTGTGCAGAAATCCTTGATCCCATTTGAGATCACAGTAACTCATGGCAGAGGGCCCAATAAGGCATGAATTCACTGCCAGGACTCTGTTATCTGAACAGTTGTATAGTTTCATCTCATTCAAGATGCAATATCTAGGAAAGATTTTGCTAAATATTGCCAGGACAGGCAGTTTTATTTGTTTTATAGCAAGGGGAGTGATGGAAGTGTTTTGGGAGGAGCTGAGCCAAGCTGTTAGGATTACAGTTTCTGAAAGGCTAAGGAGGAACAGGGAGGGTTCTTCTATGCTGCAGGTTTTCCTATGATATTAGGTCATATTCAGCTAGCTGCCTTCCCAGTTACTGCTGCTGGTCTGGCCTTTTGAGGTTCTCTGTAGCAGAGAAGATTACTCCTCAAGAAAGAATATATGAATTTGCAGATATACTGATGCCAAAAGCAGTGATTTGTATGTGATATCTCCTTAAGAGAGAAATTCATGGGCAAAACCCTCTCTCCCCGTAGAAAAATTGAGTCATGTGGGGTTATACATTGAAGTCTTTAAGAGAATGACTCTTCCAAATAAGGTTCATAATACCTGACCTTACACCTTACAGATCCACTGGCCTCCAGGATGGAAGTTTCCTGGAGATACAAGTATGCTCCAGACTGTTACCATGCATGATAAGAACTACACGTCTCAAATATTTCAGTAGGAAAAGTGCTGCAGGCAGGGAAGGATGAGTTTTGTGCTTGTGTGTGCTGAGTAGCATCTATCCACAGATCTGCTTCTGGCTGCAGATACCTGGCTAGCTGTCTGTCTGGGAACCATAAACTGGATGGACTTGTATTTGCTTTGTGTTTGTGAAGATGGATGCCTGTCAGAGGTCCAATGCTCTACAGCCTCAATAACCTTTTACCTTTCAAACAAGCACGTGAGATTTTTCTGGCAGAAAATAAGGACATCTTTAAAGTCTTGGAGAGACACTATAACCAGTACATTTTTGTTTGGTGGCAGTGGAAATGCCTGTTGGGAGCAGTTTTGGCAAAGGAAAGATGACATATTCCCCTGTATTGCAAATATACCATCAATTCACTGTGATGATGTAATCAAAGTAGACTGCTGTACTTGCTCTTCCCTTGGAAAGCAAAGATAATTGTATAGTTGACTTTGCTGAGAATAAGACCAGGCTCAACTTCTGCAAATTACCCACTAGGGCAGCCAGTTTCCTGTGATACATGTTCTTTGATTCTTTCATGAACCTGGCCACATCCCTGAGGTACAGATACCTGCTGGATGTGCAAAGAGCTGTCACCTGTGCGTCCTGCTGCCTCATGTAAAGTAGAGAGAACAGTGGGACACACTTCAGAGTAGCTTTCTCCTGACATGCAAAGCTTAGGGAAGGGAGAGTAATCCAAATTGGAGGAGCAGCTGGTATGTCCTATTCTCTGTCATGGAACGAAGAGCAGGTAAGGACCAGTGTCCAGCTTCTGCAAAGGCAAATGATGATGTTCTGCCTCTAAATTAGCCTGGTTTGCAAGGTACCACTCCATTCTTATAAAAGTATCTGCATTTAACTGGAGCAGCATGAACATCATGGTATCACAGCGATTACCTCAAGCCTAGCTAGCAGCAATTTAATGATGAAAGCGATGTAGATTAAATAAGATCTCATTTGTAAAATTTCACTTAAAGATCTTCAAAAGAAATCAAGCATCAATATGGTTTGTTGTTTTGTTTTGTTTTGTCTTTTTTAAATGAAATCACATCTGTGATTTGTTAGATGCCATGACTTTGTTCTCAGACAGTGGCATTTGTCATCACAGCAAATATCTTGAGTAGGGGAGGGGAGTAAATCCGTAGTGAAACTATTTGTGTTTACAATTGGAGGCTGCCATGAGTTTTTATGAGCCACCTCAGTTGTAGAAGCTGCAGCTTCTTTGGGAGGATATTTGCTCTGTTATTAAGGGGATGGCAAGTTGAGGAGAACAATGAGCTCATATTTGGCTAGGATTTACCAGGCTCTATTACAGGCAGTATGATGTATATTAAATAGACCCAACTTGCTGGTATAATTTTGTCCCTCTAGTAATAGAAAGGAGCCCATTTAATGCCTGTATTTATGGTCATTGCTCCATCCTCCTACACCCTGTGGAAGAAAAGCAGCTCTGATAATACATGTGTGTATTAAGGATCTCATTTGAATTCTTCTACTGGTTGCAGTGGAATAGGCTTCTTTTGAAGCTGCTGTGGCTTGTCTTTGCTGCTTTTTGTTATCACACAAGTCTAAGACATTTACATGTATTCTGGGTCAATTACAGCCACAGCGGTACCATCTCCTGGTAGGCTTGCAAGGCCCGTGAAAGCTCTAGTAGGATATTCCGGCAAAAAAAGGGACCATTTCTCCACAGCAGAAACTGAATTTCTGCTTCATCAATTTCTGCCCAGGCCTAACAGTAAAACAAGGCCTTAAGAATTGTAAAGCTTTCTGTTGGGAAATGTCTGAAGCTGGGTAGCTTGTTTATCTGGAGGTGGTAGAGTCCGAGGCCCTTTAAATGCCACTGCATTGCCATTTTATTTATTATTCATTCAGTGAATGTATCAAGTAGCTACAGGCATCCATCTGTCATTTTGAGGCCTGTCCCATCAATTCGAACACGCAGCGGCACAAAGGGACAGCCTCTCAATATACTCACCTCTGTCCCCGGCCTCCTCAGCAGGCTGGAAAATAAAAATAAAGGCTGATGTATGAGTTACACAAGCAACTATTTTGGTTCTTTCCTCTGGGTTTTGTGATGATGTTTAACCCTTTCTTTAAGGGAAGTAAGCAACAACTGACTAGTGCCTCCCAGGGCATTGAGGGAAATGAAGCTTCTGATGAATCCATATAACATTTATAAGCTTTGAACTCAAAGTGCTTTGCTGCTGGTGCCCCAGCTCCTTTGTGCATGGCATCCAAGGGTTGCTAGCCTGGGCACACTACCTGACCTCTGGGCTAGATGCTGGCTCTGGCAGAGTTCCACAGCTTTTGACAGATGTTGTGTTCAGTTTCTGGGTCTGGAAAGGAGTGAAGTGGCCAGACTTTTCCAGTGTTACTCAAATGCTGCATCTTTGTTTTTTCAAATTAGTGAAAAACACCTTGACAGGTCTCTGTCTCAGACGATTGTTTAGGTAACCTGGGAGATATCAATCCATTTGCATTTTTTTCCCTCTAATTGCTTTCTCATAGCAATGCTGTTACTAAGGCTCTCAAGATTTTATTTTTTTTTTTTCATTTGAAATGAGCACAGTTCAGGGAGAAGCCTTTAGTGTCACATCTGTGCAATCTGTTTAGGATATATTTATGCTCAGGGCTCAAAATACAAAGTTAAAGGTACAGTCCTTTTAGTCCATCTCTCCCTCCCTCCTATTCATGTGTGATGCAAATACAGATGAGAAGAACTTCACTGAAATCTGCCAACAGTTAAAATCTCCCTTCAGGTTCTAAAATAATTCATCCAGATTTCAGTCTTATTGAGCTCCTTCTAGGGCACTGGAGAAATGCATGAGCCGCAGACAAGGATACAATTTAATGTGCTTTTTAAGTGCATATTCACAGTTAAAATTGACTTTGTGATTCTCCTTGCCTTTCTAATCTTTGCCTAAAGAAATAGGTTTGCAAATACATACAGTCTAACCAATATCTCGGTTTAAATCTGAAAACCTATTCTAGGGAGAATTTTTTCCAGTTGCTTGGTCCTGTTACCCAGAATCACGTCTCTTATAGAGTACCCTATTATTTATGACAACAAGCAGGATGACGATCAGCATAAAACCGTAGAACCAATACAAATGCCTCTTACCCAATGTATGCTGAATGTATCCTGAGGCATTAAAGAAGTCAAGTGGATCAAGGAGTAGCTACTACTTTGCAGACATCTGGTAAAAACACCGATTGATTCTGAATGTCCCCCAGCAAGGAAGTAGTGCTATAGATAAAGAAGTAACTAGTATTGTGAAAACATCTGCTAATTTTTATATTAACCGGGGAATCTGCACAACAAAAAAAATGTTGCTCCCTCATTTGCAGTTTCCTGGGTTGCTTTTGAATTGGGGCTAGATGGTGCGAGTTGGGTGATAGCAAAATTGTTTCAAATTGACGCAGTTGTAATAAAGCTAATTTTATTTATTATGAGAACCGTCGTGAAATGTCTGACCCTGTAGTTCCTGATGGCAGTCCACAGAGGGTCTGTAACTCATTCTCCTCTTCCTCATGCAGCTGTATTTTGCTTGGGGAACAGTCTGTTTCTGCAGCCTTAGGGATATCTGGCGTAGCTGAGTAAGTAGGAACAAAGCCCCTGGCTCTCCTGCTGTTCTTCAGAGGAAGATGAGGGAGATTTTAGCAATACATGGATGGTACAGGACATGGAAAAATTCAAAAGAAACGGTTCTTCTGTGGTTGGAGCCCTGGCCTCTTCATCAAGAAATGGTGTGCCCGTGGGTGAATGCTCCCCTGTGCTCTTAAGCCACTTTCCCAAAGTTCATTGTTCTTCCTTTGACAGTTTATCTGTACACTCTACATTGTGGCTCCTCCTAAACTTCACTGAACAATAAAAGACAAGCTATGCTGCTTCTCCCTGGTATGAAATATAAATGTAGTACCGCTCAGTCCCGAGCGTATCTTCACCGGGGGCTTGGACCCTTGGGTGTGCTTGGGCCTGTGTGCACCTGGGGCTTGTTTCATGCAGCTGGGGCTTGTTGTACGTGCTGAGGACCAAAGCTTCTTCAGCTGCTGAGGAGCTGGCTCTGCCCACTCCGCCATTTCTGCTTTGTTTGCAGCAGTGAAGGGAACATGGAGCCTGTTGTTCCATGTGGCAGCTTCAGTGGGCCTACTCAGCATGAAAATACCTCCTGCTTTTTGTTGGAGGCTGTGCCATGGCTTTGCAGAGAGTACAGGAATGGTGAAGCATCTGAAGGGAGCAGAAAAGTTAAGGTTTGTACTGCTGTACTGCTGGATAGTGGCAAAATCTGTGAATAACAATGTGTTTGCAAAATACTTGAGGTTTTCAGTGGGGAACCACTTTTTTGTTTCAAATGGAAGTCAGCTTTCAGCTAATATAGATTTATCCACTTTGGGATACAAAATCCTACTTTCTGCTCTGTGCTATTTTTCCTGAATGCCACAGGAGGCTTTATTTTTTCCCTGACAGCTAGCTAAAGGGCACGTTTATTTGACAACTCCTTCATCAGTGAAAAAGTAGAAAAGACATTAATCTGAGGCTATATGCAGCATAGTAGTACCAACGACCTCAACTGCATACTTCAGAGAATAATAGCGAAAGCTTCTTTCAGTGCTGTGGGGTTAACTGGGAAATCAAACTTCTGTAGGTCAGTTCTAACATACAGTCTGTGTGTGCAGAGAAGTGCTTTTCAGGAATGAATCTGGTGTATGGGGTAGGGGGAGGGTGGAGAAACCCCAGATGTGAAGGAACTGTTGAGAAGTCAAAGATGTTCTTGGATCATGCAAGGTTAGCTCTAACTGCTGGGAGTACTGGCATTGTAAGTCCTGCCCCCAGGATGCAGTCTAATTAGCTCAGTGTGGATTTTTAAATTATTTGTATTGTAGCATCATGTAGCTGCCTGGATCAGGATATTATGCACACACGATTCAAATGCAGCCTTTGCACTGTAGATCTTTGTGAGGAGGGGAAACTACATTGGTATTTCTTATGTGTGTGATTAGTTATTGGCCCCGTGAGACTCTTCATGGTCTCAGTGGGACGTTGTATGAACGTATGGTAAGATGTGTGCATTGAAGTGACAGCAGTCCTCACGCAAAGCAAAATACATATGTACCTGCTGCAGTTGAACAAGTGAATGGCCCCTGGAAGTCAGTAAGGCTGTTTCTATGTCTAAGCGTAGGTATGTGGCTTACAGTACTATGAAACAGGAAAACAAACAATGAGAAGGGACAGGGAGAGAGCGGAGGACTGTGAACCTGTTGTGTGCACTAGCCCAGGGCACAGCCCTAAGTACCAGGAATGAAATCCTGGCTCCTCTGAGGGTTTTGCAGTTCTGTTATTGACTTCAGTTGAGTCAAGGTTTCCCAAGTCTTTGTTTCCTTTTTATAGCCTTTTATTATGATCCTGAGCAACTGAAAAGGTTTGGGCTTCTGCAGATAAATCCTTTTTAGGCATTGACTTTTCTTGACAGTTTTAAATGTCAATCTGTTCTTAGCTGGTGGATTAGTGAGGCTTATTATAGACTATGTTAATTTAGTCTGTATATGTAGATCTGCATTTGTAAGTATCGTGGAAACATGTGTTAACAGTTTTACATAACGACAGGTAAAACACTCATCAGTGTTTCAGCTGTTGATGAGAGGAGTCTGAAAGCTTGTCCACAAATGCTCTTCTGGGCAGGCAGAGGTCTCCTGCTTTGCCAGGTGATCAAGAAAGACCTTTCCTTTTGGATGGAGGAAGGAAAGTTCCTTAGGTAAATTGACCTCGTAGCTAGTGGGCATTCTGTCTGTAACGTTGACAAATCCCACCTAAGATGAGACCAATCTAATTTGATTTCCATTAAAATGCAGTATTTGGGCTTTTATTAATTCTTGTCTGCACCCAAGGCTGATGTTACTTACTAAAAGAAACTCCGTTAGTGTGGAAAAAACAAACAAATAAATCCCCACGACCAGAAAAAAAGATAAAACAAAAACCCAACAACACAACCCAATCCCTAGACTTTAATTACATGGAATGCTAGAAATGAACCTTGAGAAAGAGAGAAATCTGTGCTAGTTGTGGGTAAAAAAAACAAAATAGAGGCAAAGTGATAAATCCTTTAGTGACATATTTTTTAAAAAATGGATTCCTTTGTCAGATTTATTTTTACACCATGAAGAAACTGTGCCTTTTACAGATGATGAGCTCGTCCTGGTCTTTGTAAGACAGTATTTCTGGTATTCACAAGAAAGTAGACTAAACAGAAAATGTGAGTTAGTAGTTTCTGCAAGTTAAAGTGGAATAATCCCTTTTAATACTTAATTAGATTAAGTGGAATCTTTACAATTTGGAATGCTTATTTGCAATATGCATGAGGTGGAAACTGTATCTGAATTCATATTTCTATCTTTGCATTGTGTAGTTTTCTTATAAGAAAACTTGGATACAAATACTCATTTTGGAAAATAAAGACTGCCAGGCAGGTAAACTGGGTGCTGGGGCCTCTCTTGTTTGCACGTTACTGGGAAAGGTAAAGTTCCTCATTGTTTGGTGAGTGCAAAAAAGTGCTGTGCATCTATTGCTGATGTAGGAGCCGGAGAAGAATCCAGATTTCACTCCTGTGACTTTGAGATAACAGGAGTGAAATGTAGAAATGTTTGTTTAACTTTGAACGCACGAAGAGAACAAATCTGAGTAATGCAGTGCACGTGGGGTTTTTTTTTGGTTTGTTTTTGTTTTTTTCATAGTCACATTGACAATGACATTCTTCTTTGCAGGCTGGGAATTAAAGGCAAAATATTTATACTTGGAGGCTCTGTTTTGTATGGGATAGGAAGCTGAAATCTGCATCACTTTGTGTATGACAGTGCTAAGGAACGAGTGATTTTTGGTGTAACACAGAACAGCTTATTCCAATAAGGCACATTATTACCTTTTAAAATCACTCCCTCTGCTCCACTTGAGGTTCCACCATTGCTTTTTCTGCTGCTCTAGGGATTTGTGCTAGAGTTTTAAAGAAACACTCCGCATAGCGACTTTAAAGAAGAAATCCAATAATGGTTGTTTTGTTTGTTCAGACCCTGCCCTGCACCTTGCAGTAGTTGTTAATGAAGTGAAATTATTGAAGCCAGTGTCTTATTTTCTTTATAGCCTGTTGTAAAAGTGTGGCACTTGTGGCTGGAGTGAGGGCGTTGTTTTTAAGAAAAGGGTTGGATTATTTCTGTAACTTTGGGTGGCATCTCTGTTAAACACCTATGGCTTGCCCTTACAAGACAGAAAGATGTAATGGAGAAAAATGGCATGTTTAAAGTACTGTAGGATCAAATGTTCCTGTGGCCTCTGTGTTGGTGGCAGGGGAAAGCAGAGCCAGGTGTCCTCACAGAGGCAGTGGGTGACATCGTTTCTCCAGGGTCATATGGGGTTCTGCATGGGACTGCTGTGGCTTGTACTTTTTTGTCAAGGACAAGTAGCAGATGAGACCTGCGCAGGCTGTGCTTGGGTAGTAGTAAAGCAGCCGTGTTCTGGAAGGGATGCCCTACAGCTCTTTTGGTGTGGTTCCATGCCATGCTGTTGACAGTATCTGGTTGTAGGTTCTGTCACTGTTGCCTTTGCTGATATAGACAATGACATCCTCCATTCCTACTGAGATTGAACTGATCTAACCTTATCATACTTGATTCATCTGATAGAATGAAGGTTTTTTTCCATGTTTCTTTTTGTGACAGTCACTTCCTTTGCAAAGAAACAGCATTACTTCAGTGTTAATGATGCATCCCTGTGCCTACAGGATACTAGTGGAGCAGCACATTCAATGCAAACCCTTAGAGAACACATCTCTGTAGCCATCTAACCTTTGTATTCACTACGTAACACTACAAATGAACCTGGTGTTGTGAGGTGCAATGTCATGAGATGCAGCACAAAACACATATAGTCTATGAAGTGAGTAGATGAGCTGGAAAAATAGCAGCTGAATTTGAGCTGCCAAATTAGTTTAGCAGAGGGAGACTGTAAAGCGTCTTTCATAGACTGAAATGAATTGCTGTAGGTTGTGATGCCTGTGACCTTTAGATATTTTTGACAGTAAAGCATAACCTGTTCTCAGGAGAAGAAAATCCCCATCGTGAAAGCCGCCTCTTACATTATTCAGTCCTTTGGTGTGTGTGGGTAAGTCATTTTATTTGTAAAAGTTGGTATGATTTCAGCACAAGGATGCCCTCTGCTTTAATTCAATCTCCCTGACCTGAGTTCAAACCCATCACACGTTGCAGCAACTGCAAATAATTCCTTTGTAAAGATTGTCAGAAGTGAAATGAGGTTGAGTCAAAACCCCACAGCTCTGCAGAATGCATGGCCAGCTCATATGAAAGGGTGACTGGCAATTGCTGGCCGGAAGTGTCGGTTTTAAATCGTCCTTGGAAGAGTTGTCATTCTCAATCAAAGGTTCAGCTCAGTGACAAGGAAATTAGAGAAGTGCCTATAAGAGCTGCTCTCAACTTGAAAATGCTCAACAAGAGGGTAAAAGTTCGAGAAGTTAATTTAAGAAATGTGAGAAATGTAACTTTCTCTCCGCACAAATGTTAACAGCTAATATACAAGCTACTTCCACACGTATTTTTTTTATCTTCTGACTTAGCCTTACTAGGTCAAATTTAAAAGGCTAAACAACTAGGCCTGTCTGGCCATCAGTAGGACTTGGTTCTTCAGCCTGATTGGATGTTAGGGCTTGTTAGAGGAAAGAAGGTTCTTCACTTCTACCTTTGAGATGCCAAAATATTTGTGAAGATAAGGGTCAATCACCTCCGAGCCTGTACAGTCTTTTTGTAAAAGTCTTTTTGGTTTTAGGTTGGTGGGGTTTTTGGATGAGCATTCAATGTGTTTTTGGAATGTAGATTTTATTTTGAAGTAGAGTTTCAAAACTCAGTGGGTTAAAATAAAGTGCCTTTAAGTTAATACACAGTCAGTATAGAGGAGTTGTGTGCTCCAAGTGGGGGCCTTAACTGGGACTTTGCACAGGTGATGTTCTCACTCCTCTGAGCAGACTCACAAATGACGAGTTTACATTAAGCAGCTTTCTGGCTTTTAGTCAAAGGTCGATATATTAAGATCCAAATCCTGCCTTTATTAGGAAGGGAGGAAAGTGCATCTGTGTAACTGTAGCGCTGTAGTTGCATTGATGCTGGCTTTCTCAAGTTGTCACCTTTCTTGCCTTGTTTTTGCTACAAGTAATCTCCCACCCTATCTCCAGAAAAGCAGGGGAAGACACCAGCCACAATATGTTATCGGTGAGCTGAATTTCAGCAGCCACTAACGTATGGAGACAATGGAGAAAAAAAAACCCCAGTAGTAGTTTTTCTTAAAGAAAACAAACAAAAAACATTCCACAGCTATTACATCAATAAAACTGATCTCTATAAAACTTTACTCTTTAAAAGAAAGGGGAAGCTAAGGGGTAGAAAATACTAAGATGATGTGCTCTCTCTCTCCCTCTGAAAAATAATGCAGAACATCTACCATACTTTTTCTGCATGTGTAGAATAATTGGAATTGTCTCTTTGTGCAGTATATCCAGCTACTTTTACAACCTTCTCCATGACGTATCTTTCAAAGTTAAATTTAACTTGGCACCTTTCTCAGTGACTATTAATTCATTTTGTAAGAGAGTCTGGAAAACTTTGATACTGATATGGTGTTGTTGCAATTACTGCCTGTGGTCCTGCGGCCATACTCAAATAAAAAGGCCTGCATACTTTGCTTTTAAGTCAATCCCTTAGAGGCTCCATCAGTTTGGTTTCTGAAACCTCTGCATGGCAGTGAAGCTGATTAAACTCTGCTGGTATCAAGGCTGCACACAGTGGGTTCAAAACCTAGGTGCAATGTCATGTTCTCATAGTGGAGGTTATTATACCAAATTTTGATGTTTTAGATTCCAGGTGATTTAAAAAAAAAAAAAAAATTCTTCAAAGGATATGAAAAGATGTGTGGAGCAGGGCAGCAAATGAGCTCAGTAATGAGCAGATCAAGAGCTATAGGACACTGATGTTTTGCTGATATTGAGTACTTCTTTAGGCATGCTTCTTGCAGTAGTAACAGAGGTTGCAGCCAGGAGAATGGTCCAAGAAGCAAGGGGACATCAAGCTGAGGTAGAGACAGTGCATTAGGGGATTAACATGTATGCTTTGATGCAAATTTCTGTTGAATTTTGTGATATAAGGAAATGGAGTAAATTGCCCCAGAATTCATTCCTTGTAATTAGAACCCAGGCAAAGTATTGCTGATTGCTCTGTAGGTTACCAGTGCACAATATTTGGCATCTACCATTGCATCCAGTTTTCAAGATGCATGACAGAGAAGGCTGCAGATCTTACTCATTGATTCAACATAAGTTTATAGGACTCTTGTGGATCTTTCTGGCTTTGAGATTGTCTGCTTTAGCTTTTTATATGACACTTTCAGGCTTGTTGAAAAGGCAGTTGAAGAATTTATATCAGAGAAGAACTCATTCCTCCATTTCCAGTGCCACAGAATGGCATGTTCCACCCTCCCATTATATCGGACTGTCTAGAAGTGTCCTAGATTACTCTTATTGTTTTGGTTAGAAAAGCAACACTCCTTTTGTACCCCCAATTGCTCTCATAAATTATACTAGGAAATGCCTGTCAAGTAATAGGAAGCAATGTATCCTTGGAAATGAAAGGGACAGAACTGTTAAAAATAATCCACTCAGTAATGGTAGCATACTTGTCCAAGCCTTGCAGTCAGGGCATTGAGCCAGACAAGAAGAGGTGGGTAAACAAGAGACAGGGATTTTACCACTTCATTAGTTAAGGTAGTGTTTGTGGAAAATGGTAAGTCCATAGTAATTTACCCCAACGGACTCTATCTAACAGAACCCTTTCTTAAGAGAGATTTTAATGATTCTTAGTAATTCTTGAGTCCAGAGAAAAACTTAGTGTGTGATCATGCAAGTCAGTAAACCTCATCTTTTTGAGGGACTGCTCAGCAGAGCAGCAGTCTTATTTGCCTTAAAACAGACAAACTGAACTAATGCCCACAGATTTTCCTGGGTGAAGGAAGAGCAGCTCTGAGAAGGAAGAGCCTTGACCTGTCTTTCCCGAGTATTGGCTGGTGTAAATCCTTGCACTTGTGACTATATATGGTTTCTGTTTTTCATTGACTTTCTAGCAGGAACCTTCTTGGCAGAAACATTTTTGTCACTAAAGTGTCTTTTAAACATCTATAGAAAAATGAATGGCATTCTTAAAGATAACCACATACCTCAGGATATCTGGTTGTAAGCCTTTTACTGCTGTCAGTAGGAAAGACAAAATGCTTTCCCATCATCAAAAAAATCATTTTATATTCAGCATGTGTGTGAATAGAATTAAGTAATATCCTCCTTCATTTCTGCACTCAGATAATTGAAGAAAACATGATTAGGATAGGCTGTTAGAAGAGGTGGGAGAATTGCAACTTATTGCTATAGATTAGCTGTCCTGGGTGACCAAAACTGTGAAAGCAGCCGCACAGCACCGTACAAGTAGCTAAATCCCTGGCAATGGTTTCACTATCCAGGGCTGCGCTGATGAAAGGCTTTGCTTCTGTTTTTCTGCAGTGTAAAAGGGTGGCCAGGTTTACCCAGAACACTTGTAATTTTTCAACTCTGAACTCCATCGAAACCTACAATTTCTACAAACTCTAGAGTTGAGAATATCTGAAAGAGCAGCGGGATCCTGAAACTCACAGGGAAAAGATTTTTCCTCCACTAGAGGAACTCTAAGTAACTGTAGTTATTTGAATTCTTCTTAGGATTGCGAGCAAATGCCACTTTGTTCTTTTTGAGTGAAGGTGATGTAGATCCTAACTAAACAGCAGGCTAGTGTGAAACAAACCTTAACCACATGACTGCACTCAACTGATGAGAGAGGCACCCTTGATTTTCCTGAACTAATCTGAAAGATGGAATAAAAAAGAATGAGGAATTATTCTAAGCATGAGAAAATGCATCAGTGAAATTATTTCATTATGGGAAAAAGACTTTCACTTCATGCTACTGCTTTCTAGAAATGAAATGGCAGCTCTTTATTTAGTGTTTAGTTTCCAAACAAACTGGATCCTATTCAATCTCAGTCCTCTTGTATTTCTACTTCTTGCTGATGCAGGTTGACCTTTTGCTCCAAAATTTAAAATAAAAATGCAGCTCATCTCTGTGGAAACTGATATAGCCCAGAACAAATGATAAGGTACTTGGAAATAATAGTGTAGTTTACATGCAATTGTACATAAGAGATGTAAGGTCAAAGCAGCATCTAAATTCAGTTCTTGGTTTTGGAGAAGGCTGCACTTTTTCATACATCTGACAAATAGAGCATAGGGAGTTGATTTTTCAGGTTGCTTCATTTGTTTTTTGTTTGTTTTTGTTTGGTTCCCCAAAGTAAAAAGATTTTGAAACATAAATTTGCTCACTCTCTCTGTAGTTATTTTAAGCGGAATGTAGTGTGTCTGGGTTTCCAAGGGCAGGCAAGAAGAAGCCATGTTCACAAAGTGCCACATGAAGCTCTTTCAGTAGGTGTCTGCAATACTTCTAAACCCCCCTTATCTCTTTTGATTCCAAGTAATGACTCACACTAATGTCAGGGCTAAACAGAAACAAAAACGGTTTTGTACCCTGTGGGGGTATGGGAGGGTTTTAGTGTCTCTTACTCATGTTCTTGACAACTCTGACAATTGCTTATACCTCTTTCATAACCTCGTTTGTTGGTTTGGGCACAGTGCTGCATGAACGCTGCTGTTGAGTAAGGCCCACAGATGTATCCGCTGAGCTTTAGGGATTTGGCTGATTTGATGTTTATGCACTCTTGACGTGTGAAGTATCATATTCCACTCTAAACCTGGAGTTCCTCATCGTTGAATGCCATGCATCTCTGGGTGTGTAAATGAAAAGATTGCTGCCCCTGAGATGGTTGTGTCTTTCCATCTGTTTACATTTTCCTGTAAGAACACACTGAATCTTTTCTGCATCGAATGTTTTAGTTTCATTTTTATTAAGGCAGGAATAAATAAATACTCTTTACTAAAATAAATCTGAATCTTGGGCTTCTGCATTGCCTTATGTAAGTTGTACTTCATGTGCCTTGCGTCCTTTCTACCACCTGGGCCAGATAGTCTGCACAGATGAGCACTGTGGATGGCCGTAATTGTTTCTCTCTGGCTCTACTGCCATGGTGTTGGAGGAATGCATTGGCTTGTGTCAGCAAAGACATGGCAGATAGCGAGCCAAGGAATAGAGCAGACCTGCAACAAACTGCTACTGAATGGATGTGGGAGGAACCTTTCATCCTGTGAAAAGTGTCTGAACTCTCTTATTTTGTGGGGTGTGTTTTGGTTTTTTTTCTCTCTCCCTTTTCATTCCAATAACAAATGTTAAAGCATTGTGGTGTGTGTATGAATTCTTGGGGAGCCTTTTTTTTTAAACACAATTCCTAGGGTTTCACTAGTTGTATTTAATGACTTCAAGCTTCAGGAGCTGACTACTGGGCTCTATGCAACTTATTTTGATGTTATTTTCCTTAGTGTTAAACACTTACTACTGAGTTGACATATTGACCAGTCTAGCAGTGGTTCAGCAGTGTCCTCCTCTGTTGCTGGGCTTCATGTTCTGCTTGTTCTTCCATGCTTTTCCTGTGGGTCATTCAGACTAAGTCTGCTCAATGAATGCAGGCAATGTGCATCAAGTGCTTTGGATTAGCATAAAACCAACTACCAGTCTGGTAAATGAAGATCCAAGCCTTGGTGACACACAGGCTTCTTCCCTCTGCTCTACTGTTGGCACTAGGCGATAGGAAACACCTTGTTCAAACATGTAAAATGTGTTCTGGAGACCAAATACAAACAGAAATGACAACGTGAATTGTGAATGACAGGGTGAATTATCTTTAACTGATAATTGATCTATAGGTTCTAAGATTCATGAGAGAAACATTTAGGAATTTCTTAAAACAGGCAGAATTGGGCCTATGCAATGGATTACAAACTGTGGCCTTTTCCAGAAGCTTATGCCACTTAATGGAAGTAATTTGCCTCTTGGCATGATGTCAAAGGAATCCTCAGCTGTGCTGAATTCAGATGTTTCCACATCTGGTGGTGGAACAGAAAGGTGATGGACCAATTGTATCAACGTTTTTTAGGTGTAGCCTTCATTAAAATTATAACCAATTATCATTTTTTCTGATTTTCATTAAGCTACTTGGCTTTTGATTTAAAAATAATTTTATCTGGATTACACTGCTAAACTCAGTAGGGGAAAACAAGTACGAGAGAAGATACTGCAAAAGTAAATGCTTACTGTAAGCATTAAGTATTTCAGCTCCCCATCAGGACTGGAGACATGGTTTTAAGTCATTTTATGAGGTCTTAATAGAACAAAGTCCTTCCTATAAAGATCTACTTCTTTCCATGATATCTTTGCATTAAGTTTTACAGCGGGTTTTTTGCTATTTATTGCATTGTTCAGAATTCTGTTGATAAACTTAATCCTTAGCACATTTGTAGAAGTACCACATGAAAAATTTCACCCTGAATCTGTCTCAGTGTGTTTTGTTCAAGTTGATTACCAGTGATTTTTCTGGATTATCTGCTTAGAGTGAAGGTGTTAGAATCGTGCTCTTTCAGAAGTACTATTCTGGGTTGTATAACAATGCAGATTTTGGTTTGGTGTAACAATAGCATCTCACTTATGGAGTGTGGTGAAGCAGTTCTTAGCATTTGGATAGCCTTTAAGATCTTCTAAGCAAAGTAAAACCTTAAGCTAATCCTTCTAATCAATCCTGTGAGAATCACCCATGTTTGCATCTTGCAGTAGTGCAGAATGAGAATAGCACGTGACTTGCCACAGGCAAGGCAGAGAGCAAGTGCTAAAGTGAGGATTAAAATTTGAAAGCTCCTGGCTCTCAAGCCTGCACTCAACCCACTAGATATCCCTGACTCTTCTAATCAAGCCGCTGAAACTACAATATCTTACCATCTGTTGTGCAAATTTCCTTGGGGAACTTCAAGACGCTCTCTCCTTTTACATTTCAGGCTCTCTGAAAACTGTATTTAAAAAAAAAAAAAGCTAGAAGTGAACCAAAAACGCATCCAAGTCATGCATTTATTCTTGCAGTGTGTTGGTTTGGGTGTTGGAATCGGCTCATTATGGAGGAAAAGGTGTCTCCTATAGCATGTTTCAGATTTTAAACTAAAAAGCAAAATGTTTTTTTTAATAATGAAAACAAAAGGGGGGAGGGAACAGCTTAATTATTTCCATCTTCCAATTGCCTCTGTCACACTCCTTTTGATTCAGTGACTTGCCAGAATTTACCCATTGGCACAACAGTTATTTTTAGACATGTTGCTAGATTTCTAGTAAAGCTCACTGGTGCATACAAATTATTCATTTAAGCATTGATTTGAAAATAATAATATATATCTCTCTTCTAGCATTGTGTCGGGAAAGCATTAATATAGTCATTCTGGAAGCAATAATTGTAAGCAACAGTTTATTGGAAGATCATTCAGGTTTGAATGACAACAGAGAATGCAAGCTGCAAAGAAAAGCAGGAATTCAAGTGCCTGTTTTGCGCTGGTGTGCAGAGGTTCCCTCAAAACACCAGCTTGCCCGCAGCAGCAACAGCCTTGGAGCTGTATGTTAGAAAGCTCTTGCTCTGCCTCTGCCGCTGCCTTACAGCACTGTTGTCTCGAAGGCATTCAGCAGAGAAAGCCACTCGTGTGCCAGGGTGAGGAGGAGGGCATGTTTTATCCCTGTCAGCTCATTGCCAAGATACAGGTGACCTCACTTCTCCTGGGATCTGGAGCCTATCCTGCAAGCTGCTAATACTTAAAGGAGGTGCCCAGATGCTTTAACGTCCTTCCCTGTGCAGCACTAAATGTTATGCATTTGGTTAACTCTTCGTAACTGTAGCACTGGTCGATGATCCTGTCTGTTGTGATGCTCCTATGCCCGTGCAATGGTGATGTCTTCATCTTTTGGATGAAGTTCTGCATCCACCCCGGTCATAAGTAACATATCTTAGTGCAAATGTAACATACGTTACAGCTCATAATGACAGCTCTGATCTCCTCTCTTTGCAAAGGTTACGTGAAGAACTTAACTCACCTGCACCTCACTTTTGGCTCTCTTAGTCATCTCATCAGCTGTTAGCTGCTTAGCTTTCTAACACCTGCCAAAATGTGATTTTTATCCCATATCATTTATGACAACTCGTGTGATCTGAAGATACTGGTTTTCCCTTGCTTCTTTTGAATTGTCCTTCACACACAAATTGTTCTCTTTAGTCTGCTTTGGAGTTGCTTCTTTCCTCTGTTATGCCTCTGTGTAGAGGCTGCTGGCTTGAAGGAGCTGTGCTGAGACCATATCTGCTGACCAGTCCTGGGAGTCTGTGGGAGTGACTGCAGAGGGAGACGTGGGCTGGTGAGAAGCCACGTGTCACGTGCAGTGCATGATACCTGTGGCAGCACATAGCTCTGTGGCAATAAGCAGGTGATGGCCATTGCTTCTCTGATCTCTCCTGTTTGGTTGATGTGCCTTACTTAAGCTTGTGATACATTTGCCTGGTACTGTAAGATCTCCTGAGTGAGCTGTTCTGGGAGCGCTGGAAGCTGAGAGGCCTTCTCATGTGGCACTGAATGAAGCCAATACACCATGTTTCTCTCTAGGGCAGCACTGAGGAAAGATGCTTCCTGAGGACTGTAATCTGTCTTGGCTAGAAACCGTGTGCTCAGCTTATACAGTAGGACCAGAAGAACCTGGTCTATGTTTGGAGCTCAAATGGCTTCTGCTTTACACGTGCAGATTACTACCTACATGAGGTGGCTACAACTCTGCAAGAATTTGTTACTATTTTCCATCTCTTGTGGTGAGAAACCTGCTCTGAATGTTCTTGACACCTAAACATCACCCAGTCTTTGGGGACTATCAGCTAGTGACTGTGTACATATTGTTTGGACAATGTGCTACATAATAAACAAACTAAAAAAAAGTTATTGATTTTCAATAGAATCCACCAGCCGGGGCAGATGGATTTTTAAAGGGGTTGGACTGTACATATGTGCGTCTGTTTATGCTGTCAGTAACTGTTTCATTTATGTCACTTATTGAGTGGCCTCTGATAAACTAGCTGCTGACTAGCATTCATCTGGGGTTGGTTATTTTTTGTCTAGAGCGGTGTTTTTTTGTCAAAAGATGAAAACCAAAACACTTTCCCAGCCAATCAAAATAATTCAGAAGGCTGCCTTGATGATTCCACAGGGACCTAGTTCCCCAAAGCAAGGCTCTTCCTTGCTATTCTGTAGATTTCTCAAGAAAAAAAGAAAGGGGGGGCGGAGGAGGAGAAGGAAATCCCTCTCTTAAGAATCAATGATCTGTGAATTCTGTGCAAAAAGCTGTAACTTAAACAGGAGAAAAGATCAGTTAAGAGATGTTAGATCAGCTAAAATGTAAGAGAGGCTTTCTGTGATGGGGATAGGATGCCAATAACTTGTGCTTGGCCCTCAAAGGAGAACATGAGTAGTTGTGCTGCTTGTGAGGCTGGTTTACAAAAAAACCTGTGTATCCAGACACCCGTTGCTGTAGTATGGAGATGCTCACATTTTCATTTTTTTTTTAAATGTGATTTTCAGTTCTGACTGAGAACTGTAGCTTCCGTCTACCTCTCATTATTATTTTATTTGGGAAGACATTTAAGATCTTTAATGGCTTGCTGGCAGATTGCAGCTGCCTTGAGGGGTTAATGTGTACAAAAAGAGGTGGGGCACTTTGTTCATTCCACTGCTTTATGTGAACACCCGTGGGGAGGAAGTAGTTTTGCTGTAAATACCAGAATCTTGTGTTCTGTGGAGGGTGAAAGGCAAGAAAGAAGAAAAAGCATGTTCTGCATGGGAGGAGCACAGCGTACCCTTCCCTCGGGTGTTCGGCAGGTGCTCTACCTTTAGGAAATTATGGTGGCTGACTAAAGGAAGGTACCTTGCAAGTGTGGTCCAGGTAAAACAAAACCAAACAAACACAGAATGCAAATCATGCTCCTTGGACTCCTGCACAGTCCATGGTAGGATGAATAATTGCTGTTTTGGTCTGGAGTTACCAATACCTGAGGTCTGCCATCTTCCTCTCATTTTGGATTCGCACTTTTCTTCAGTGAAAACATGAGCTAAAGGGATTGACTGTAGTGATTCCTGGCATTCCTAGAACTAAATGCAGTGAATTTGGCTAGGTGGAAGCAATTTAGCTTCCTGCTTCAAATTAATTAAATCCAATGCGGTTTTAGAACAGGATTTTAAAACCAAAGCTGAATCCTCATATTATTAGGTAGGAGTTTGGACTCCCATGGCTATATGCACATGATAGCGATATTCAAGCCCGTTTGAAATGGTGCAAATGCAACACAGCTGGAACAGCTCTGCCATACTGGTGGCATGGGTACCATACTAATGGGTACCACTGCTGCCCAAATTTTAGCCCACAGGGAAGTACAGGAATGCTGGTATAGGAAATATTTCAGCAAGTCATGTTACCAATAAAAGTATTTTCATATTTAAGAGCCATCTCTCTATTCCCTCAGGCAGTAGTGGCTTCACTGTCCCATTAGAGGACTGTCAGTAATTCTCACTCCCATTTTACAAGGTAGTCCTCCTAGGATAGAGAGGAAAATTTCTTGTTCTTGTAAGAGGCAAGGCAAAGGGTTCTGAGTTGAAATTGCATTGCATAGTTATGATAGAAGTACTGGTTCACTTCATAGCTTTGTATTGGAGATACTTCAACCACGGCGAGTATTTAAACAGGAAAATACTTTGCAGAAAAATTCTTGGAAAATCTTGTTAAATATGTTATTTGGCAACTGTTCTTAGAACACTGGAAGACCTGGAGGGAACCAAATAAACACAGTGCATTGGGTTACTTGCATTTACTTACAAATGCTGCCTAATACATGCAGAAAAAATGCAAATATAACTACATTAAAGAAACATCATTAAGGTTGCAAAATTAAGCAATCAAACATCAGGTTGTCAGTGCAACCCTGATTCAGGCCCCTTATGTGTATGCATTATGATGCAGTCTTTAATTACATCATCATATACTGTTTTTTTTTTCCTCCTCCTGCCTCATTCGGCCAGCAGGATGAGCAGCACTTGCTAAATGAGCAGCTCTTCAGTATTTTGTTTTCCCCATTGTTCCGTGTATGGTCCATGCTTTATTTATGGCACTATTCAAACCCTGCTCTGGAAAGGAAATCTAAATCTGCTCCTGGGCTTTTTAACAGCAGTTGCCACTGCAGAGTCTGAGAGCTTCACAAGTGCTAATGATGACTTTATCTTCACAACAAACCTGTGAGATGAAGCAGTGACAGCAACTCAGGGAAGCTGAAGCAGAAGAGATAAAGGTCAAAAGTCTTCTGCCAGCTTGGGGTGCTCAATTTAAGACCTTTGGCGTCTGATTCTTCAGTGTCGATACTGCACTCTGTTTAAGAGTAGTTTCTGCAAGCTGAATACCTGTGTCTGTATTCCTGCCATTCTCTGTCTGATAGCACTGTTCAGTTGCCTTAGTTTTGAGACTGTCCTTTCTCTTCCTTTTCTCTTGTGTCTAATTTAGCATGGAACTCTCCACTACTCTCAGATGAGCTTCAGTGCTGGCACATGTACTGAAGCTTGGTAGCACAGTGTGTAGGAGGGGGAGCACATTCGGTGTGAATGAGATCATGCAGTATTTTAATGATTAAAATGAGTGCTATTGTTGAATATTTTCTGTTTATAGTTCTTCAAAACTCACGGTCTTGCCAACTTGGATAGACTTTCATGAGAATAATGGAGATTATCTCTCCCTATTGAATTCCAAATGTTTAAAATCTCTAGGGCCTGGAAAAGAAACTTTGGCTGTTAAAACGTTGGTGATGTGGTAGGCAGTGTTTGGCTTTTTTGGTCACATATTGTTATTTTCCTTTAAAAAAATTGAGTTAGGTGGAGCTCCTAATAGAGAGGGGGTAATTACTCCTTTCCTAAGGAGCTAGTGAATCTGCTTATCAAGAGAAGGTTCAAGAGGTTGGAGAGCACAGGCAAGGGGTCAGAGAGTCCCAGTATCTCTCACAGAGAGATGGGCTACAGGGATCGGGGGAAAACCTGGGACTGGACAGAGTTTGCTTCCGTTCTGTCATGGAGTTACCTGCATCCATGCTCAGGCTGATGGAGTTCTTTACCGTGTTGATCTGGTGGTCGGGAGAGTGGAGTACACCACTCATTTTCATTCTGTTGTCTGTAGCCTTTTTTATTATTTTTATTTTCTGTTTACGTGAAGTATTCCCACTTTAATAAAAATCTGACTTTTGATCATTTTGGGAGAGCTCATAGTGAGAAAATTATGGAGAGAGATCTCAGAACTCTGATGGAGGATCATAGAAGAAAATCCATGTGCTTACTTTATTATGCTTTTAAGAAGAGCTGAATTATTTTGACTAAAGTTGTGTACTTCAAATCAGCTAGAAGTCAAGACCTCTTATAAAAATATTCAATGTTGTGTACATGGACTAACCTTGAGGAGAAAGGGATAACAGGCTCTTGTAATGAGAAGAGAAGGAATTTCATTAATACATAGAATTACCAACCTTAGCAATGCAAATGCCAGGTTTTCAGCTAGCAGAAATGGCGGTGACTGACTATGTGGACTTCAAAGATGTCATGTTGATAGAGCAGCTGATAGTCTTACTAACATAGTTCCAAATAACATTTGTTAAAGATATAACGGAGGAAAAAAAATAGTTGCAATGCCATCTGTAAGGTCCCATTCTGGACACTATTGAAGTACTACAGCATTTTGACAGGACTATCTCACACACATCAAGGATATGACAATATACATGTCACATTCTGTCACAGTTGCTAACAAAAGTTGGTATTTCTGCACATTCTTTTTCAAGAGTATAGATGCCCAGTTTGGCTCTCCTAAGTTGCTCTTTTACTTTGTGGATTATTTATGGTGAGAGGTTGGGGAATTATTTCTTTTTTTTTGGATTGCTGAGTGAAGTTGGTGATAAGAGTTCTCTTTAGATAGTGCTGCTGTAAAATACCATCTCATTCTGCACTTGTACGGAAGTCTTGTTCATGGCTTTTCTCCATTGTCTGGAATCAAGTGCTAACCCAGGTAAGAAGGCTTCACAATTCATGTTGTGGTGAAAAGGTTCTTTGGCTCTGTGTTCCTAAACTGAGTTAGCAATCCATTTCTGTGTAGGGCTGCGCTGATGGCATTTTGGAGAAAGGTAGAGAGAGGTGAGAGAGACAGAAAGAGGAGAACTTTTATAGTAAGTTTGGTTTGTAGTTGAATTGATGTATTCTGAAGATGCAGGAGTAGGTTGTCTACAAAAACTCTGCTGGTGTCTGGAAGCATACTGGAGTTCGTAATGTTGCAGCCTTGAAAGCAAGGACTCCTGCCTTGACTGTCTCGTTCTAGCCTGTGTGAAATACTGACTGTGATGAATTATCATAGCTGTAGCATTTGCTCTTTCTGGAAAATGGTCTGATTCCTTAAATACGTGAACAGACAGGCTGGCAAACATCGGCTATTCCCTTTCCATACATAAAACTAAAGCTACCATTGAGCTGCACTTATGGATCCTCCAGGGTTTCTTACCAAATTCTTCTGTTGCAGCGAGTCTCAATGAAGCCCAATGGGTGACAGAGCAAGCTGAACTGGTGCAAGAACAGCCAGATTCTTTATTGACTGGGCACTACATATTTATATTTGAAATTGTTTTCTATCTGGTTGAAGCAAGTGTTTCTAATGGTAACAACACCAAATAACAGCAATTCAAATGCAGTGAGATTAGCCAAACATTAGGGGTTAGATTTTCAAAGAAAAAGGCAGATGGGAACATTTTAATGTCATAGTTAAACTGCTTAGGTAGAAGTGCTCACAAAGCCCTTTAACAGTGGAGTGCTTGTTAAAAAAATCAGCCTGAGTTAAGCCTTGAATCTTTTCTATACATGCTTCATTAAATCCATTTGTAGTTAGCTAACACAGCATGAGCACATAGCCAGAAGTTTAGCTGGCACTGGTCTAGAGGTTTGTGTGTTTATGTCTTTGAGGTGGACCTGCTGGACCTCCTGGCCTGCCTAGCTATGTGCTTTAAAAACTCCAGCAAGGAGTCCTCTCTTCAAAGCCAGTAACAGACCAGCAACTTGTGCTGGGGTTTCCTTAAACTCCCCTTCTCCATCTGCTGCCATATTGCACGTGGTTTCTCTTGCATGTTGCCGGAGCACCTGTTATAGCAGACAGTGAAAAATGATAACCCGCCAGTTGTAGCGTGCTGTTCCATCCCGCGTCCCGATGCACATCCTAATGGGCCGTGTCACGGCGGGCTGCCTGTCATACTTTGCACGGGCAAAGCTGCTGCCTCTTGCCGAGAATTACAGGATTCAATGTATGATATTAGAAGCCTGTTACGATAAGCCTTGTGTGTGCTGCTGGCAGGGGAGGACAACAAAGATTTTTGCAGTAAAATAAATGACTATCAAGGAATCTCATTTTTCAGCAAGTAGTTTGGGTGCTGTGTGATGTGTGCTATGGGTACTTTGCCAAGTGCTTTTGTGTTTACTTAGTACCTGGTTGGAGAATGAGCAAAGAAAACAGTAGCAACTCATTCTGGTGTTTGGAGCAGGGCTTTGGGGTGTCTCTTCTCTGCGTACCCACATGTTCAGAAGCAGAGCAGCTCACTTGCTGGGGTGCTAGTGCAGCAGAGAATCTAGACAGTCCTTCTTATGCTGGCCTGCTCCCTGGAACAGCCAGTTTTCCTGCTGGTAGCATCTGGTGGCAAGGTGGCCACCCTTAAGTGTCTAGTATCTCAGATGTAGGACATTTGTCATGGTATCTATCCAGAGACTTTGGGGTGACGCCCTTTTGGCCCAGTCATACTCTTCCTTGGTTTGTCCCATAATTCTCCCAGCCAGGCATTTTCCAGCTTGCCTAATATCTCCTCCAGGAAGATAAAATGCCCAACTGTCCCTTCCTTGCTCCTGAAGTCCCTCTGTAGGGTAGAGGCAATCCCTTTTCTCACTGGGATGGGGGGATTTTGGTAGTGCTTTGATTTTTAACACCCCTCTCTGAGGGATCTCATCTAGCCACAAATGCAAAACACCTTTTGCACCGTGATTAGTGCTGGTACAGTCAAGAAATTGGCAACAGGTAGGGAACAGTCTTCTTCAATATAAGTAGTCTTCTAAGTTAGATGGCCAGAAAAGAAATAGTAAAGCAGAGCTGTTCTCCTCAAAATGTTACTGTCTGGCCAAGAACAATAAAATTCAAAAGCTCTTTGAGTTGTACAAGACTAACAGCAGTACTGGCAGTTTTAGTAGTGGCAGCAGAGAAGACTAGTGTACTGTGACTTGGTAGGAATCTGTCTCCTGAAATGCAATGAGGTATCTTTTAGGAGGTAACCAGAAATACTTGACTTGACTGAAGAAGACCTTCTCCCATGGTTCTGCAGTGGGACCTCTCTGCACACTCCTTTAGCAGTGGAGGTGGCTGGGTAGGTGGTGGCAGGACTGGAATAGAGCAGAGATGTAGCAGTGATTAGCAGCCTCCTCAAAACCTTCTCATCAACTGCTCAATTTCTGGCTGTAGCCACAGCCCTTCTGCTTTTATCCTTTCCTCTGAGGTTCCTGAAGTCTAAAAATGTGAGCAAGCTTCCTTCAAAAGGCTAAGAAGGGTGTAAAGTGTTTTAAGTGTGTGTGTGGTGTTTCAGAACCCTCTTCACAGATAAATTTATTTTTTTTTTATTCAGAAGGTGGCTCCAAATGGGCTTCTGTCAAATGTTTGTTGGAGTTTTAAGATTTATGAAAAGAGCAAACTTCTGTAGGAACCATACTGGGACAGCTCTTCATAAGTCTTTCAAAATAACTTATTTTATTAGCTTTTGAGTTTCTCCTGCTGGGATTATAATGGGTTAAACAATTTTAAAGCACTCCATTATTTTTTTTAATGTAATTGAGAGCCATTAATAGGCGATTAGTAAAAGAGGTTGCTGCTCTGTTTTACTCCAAACACTTGGGCAACAAGATGATGGAAAATGAGTTTTTTGCGTGTTTGCTACTGGATAGCTGGCACCTGGTCTGGGACAGTTGTCTCTGAGTTTAGAGTACAGCCAATTTCATCTATGTAGGATAAACCGTTTCCATGCTAGCTTCTATTGTGAAAAAACAAGATGTAGAAGGAAGCCGTTATTTTTGAGAGCTGGATGTTGGAGCAGAGTGTTATTCCGGTAAGAGGTGAAGGTGCATGGTTGTCAGGAGTACATGTGAACCATGTCTGGTGCCTGCCACTTGTGATCTGGGGCTGCGTTTTCCGTGGCATCAAGTTTGGAGACCTGGAAGGGAGCATATCTGAGCTTCCTTCCAAGCTATGCACTTCAGGTTCCCTCTTCGTGGAAACCAGGGGTCCTGCAGGTGGGGCGGAGGAACTGAACATGTAGGATTTTGCCCTAAAATGGAGGTTAGACAAGATATATTCTTATTCCAGACCTTGGTTGATCAAAACCACTTTTGGTCTCCTGAGTTACACATTGCTATAGGCACCTGAAATATGTTGCCTCCTAGGGGAAGGAACCATAAAGCTCCAGAAGTGGTTAGCACAGCTCAGTCCCTTCCTTACTGGAAGGGTGTGCTATCTCAAGGAGGATTTTTTGTGCAATCTGTTCCTCACTGAACAGATACCATACATAACATATATTCTAGTAACATATATTGCTAGTAACAACAGACAAGGAGAAGCCAAGGTCCTCAACGACTTTTTTGCCGCAGTTTTTATTGGCAATCTCTCTCCACACAGCTCTCAACTTGATGGGCCATGAGACCAGTGAGACAAAGTCCCCCCGGTAGATGAGGACAAGGTTCGTGACTATCTGAGGAACCTTAACACACATAAGTCCATGGGACCTGGTGAGATGCATCCCAGAGTCCTGAGGGAATTGGCTGCTGCAGTTGCCAAGCCACACTCCATTATTTGAAAAGTCCTGGCAGTCAGGTGAAGTCCCTAGTGACTGGAAGAAAAGAAACATCACACTCATTTTTAAAAAGGGTAAAAAGGAAAACTCCAGGAACTACTGACCTCTCAGCCTCACCTCTGTGACTGGGAAGATCATGGAACAGATCCTCCTAGAAGATATGCTAAGGCACATGGAGGACAGGGAGGTGATCCAAGAGAGTCAGCATGGCTTTACTAGCAGCAAGTCCTGCCTGACTAACCTAGTGGCTTTCTACAATGAAGTGACTGTATCAGTTGACAAGGGAAGAGCTATGGATGTAATCTATCTGGACTTCTCCAAGGCCTTTGACATGGTCACCCACAACATCCTTCTCTCGAAGTTGGAGAAATACGGGTTCAATGGGTGGACTGTTCAGTGGATGAGAAATTGGCTGGATGGCCACATCCAGAGAGTAGTGGTCAATGGCTCGATGTCCAGATGGAAAAAGGTGATAAATGGTGTCCCTCAGTGACAAGTGGTATATGTACTGGGACCAGTGTTGTTTA
>VZZY01001659.1:0-13113 GCA_013400335.1 Eurystomus gularis
ATAGAGTGGGTTGGTGGGCACCTGGTGCTCGGCAAAGGTTAACCCACCACATATACATACCCAGTGTGTCACCAGGAGAATAAACCAAGTTCTGAGTGCAAATTAGAAACAGATTATGCTTGCCTGCAAGAGTTAGGAAAGAAGCGATGACGAAATGAGGAAGGGATGGTGATGTTTCTCTGTGGCTAAACTGCCTATAAGAATGTTTTATTGTCCCAGTCTTCAAAACTTATGCATAAATTACAGAAAAACTTCTAGACAATATCTCTTCCTGCATGTCGGGTAGTAGTAGGACTAGGGGGATCAAAACTAGAGGTGGGTAGATTCAGATCAGATGTTAGGAAGAACTTCTTCACCATGAGGGTGGTGAGACACTGGAACAGGTTGCCCAGAGAGGTGGTGGAAGCCCTGTCCCTGGAAGTTTTTAAGGCCAAGCTCGGTGGGGCTCTGAGCAACCTGATCTAGTGGGAGGTGTCCCTGCCCATGGCAGGGGGGTTGGAACTAGATGATCTTTAAAGTCCCTTCCAACCTTGACAATTCTATGATTCTATGATTATTCTCTAAATGAGGAAAGTCAGACTAAAGATAGCTGAAGAAATAAGAGATGTGGTGACCCCAAGGAGGAGATCTGGGATTCTAAGAGGGATTGATGCTGCCTGTGGGGCACTACCGTCTCCAGGTGCTATGTCACATGTTAAGGATATTAGCTACTCTCATGTTACAGCTTTTTGTGCATCTCTTTCTTTACTTTCTTTGATTACTTCTGAGAGCCTGCGGTACAGTTCAGTGATTGAGGATTATATGAGCAAGATAATGCTGATGTCTACTGGAGAGTTTATTCTGCAGTCTAGAAAGATCAAAGAATTTTGCAAGTCAGCATGCATCTTGAAAGATTCTTAAGTGCAAGGGAAACAAGCACCATGCAATTGGGTTTTCCTTATGGTACTAGTAAGCCCTTTTGGTAGTGGAAGCTTAGTTTTACTGCTGCCTGAGGTTCTGAAACTATTACATTGTTTATGGTGTCATTTTTTTACAATAACATGCTTTAATATCTACTCATTATTTCAGGGTCATAGTCTGAAAAGCACTGAGGGCTTTTACTGTAATTTAAAATAACTTCACATGAAATTTCTAAAAACCTATGGTAGCTGTGAAGATAATGGGAAAAATTCTGACATACAGTTTGCCCTAAATGTAATTATGATTCCTTAAAAAAAACACCCAAACCATTATGTCCAATCAATCTTGCCTTAAAATCTGTATGAAGAAAATATTAATAAAGTAAGGGTTAGTAATGACGGCTGCATTAGGAACAAAACTACATAAGAAGATGACGACTTTCTTTTCTGAAAATTTTATTGCTTGTAATTGCAAGAAGGGAATTTTAACACAGAATTGCAGCTTGATTCTGACCAATAGAAATTTGAGTCTAGAGCACAATTTTCTCTAATAAGAAAACAGTTCCATTTTCCACTATATTGTTTCTGCTTGTGTAGTTGATCAGCCAGCTTCATACTTCCTCAATGTCCTGGTTCGGCCAGGACAGGGTTAATTTTGATGGAGCCAGGTTATTCTATACCATGCTGACGTCATGCCCCGGGGCCAGTTCCAGTGGGGGGGCAGTTCTCGTTGGACAGCTTTGCCGCCCTGCGTGTGTCTGGCCTTAGGTCCGTCCCTTTGTCCGGTATTATTTTTTTTCTGTATTGCTCCTTTCTCACTGTTACTGTTGCTTTGTTAACTGCAACTGCTTATTATGTGTTTTTTCATATTAAACCTTCCTTATCTCAACTAAAAAAGGCACTTTAAAACTTTTTTTTTTTTTTTTTTTTTTTTCCCTTCNGGTGCTGGCCACGCGGCAGCTACTGCAGAGCCCCGCCGGGGCTTCATTAAACCCCCTCACTCAATTTGAAAGTAAAATGTGTTGCGTGTAGAATATACTTTTTTAAAAATATTTTGTCTATAATTCAGGCAAGAGAATAGTAGAGCAGAAATTTCTAGTAGATCACTGTGTAATTATGCCATCTACTGCCACGTATCTGGTATCACATTTGAATTGACTGCCTAAGTGACAAATAGCACCATGGGCAATATATAGAGATAATCTTAGTAGAGATAATGGCTTAGCATGAGAAAGCATTGTACGCTTTAAGTGATGTTTAGCTTTGAGTGAGACACTGAACATCAATCAGTTGTCTTCCATATCTTTCATCCCATCTTCCAGTGGCAAAGCTCACAAATACTAACACAGAACTAGATCATTAATGTCTTCCTTTTCATGATTCAGTTTCTCAGGGCAGAGGTAGTATCAGATTTGCAAAGAATATGTATATACTAGCAATCTAATGAGATTTAAAAGGGAATACAACACAAAGTTGCAGAAGTCCAGAGAATCAGAAGAAAAGGGAAAAGAGGCCTGCCTGAAGTATGTGACATCCTTACTGTTGTGGTAGGTTGACCCTGTCTGGAAGCCAGGTTCCCACGAAAGCTGCTCTATCACTCTCCTCCTGTAATGGACAGGGGAGGGAAAATACTATAAAAGCCTCATGAATTGAGATAAGGACAGGGAGAGATCACTCAGCAATTATTGTCACAGGCAAGCCACACTCTTCTTGGGGAAATAAATTTAATTTATTGCCAATCAAATCAGAATAGGGTAATGAGAAATAAAAGCTAAATCTTAAAACATTTTTCCCTCACCCCTCCCTTCTTCCTAGGCTCACCTTGGCTTCCAATTTTCTTTACCTCCTTCTCCTGCAGAGAGGAGGGAAGGCACAGGGGGACAGGGAATAGGGGTTGCAATCAGTACATTACACTTCTCTGCTGCTCCTTCTTCCTCAGGGGGAGGACTCCTCACACTCTTCCCCTGAGCCAGCGTGGGGTCCTTCCCATGAAAGACAGTCCTTCATGAACTTTTCCAACATAGATCCTCTCCACGGGCTGCGGTTCCTCATTAACTGCCACAGCGTGGGCCCCTTCCACAGGATGTGGACCTCTCAGAAGCAGACTGCTGCAGCATGGGTCCTCCATGAGATCACAAGTTGTGTCAGCAAACCTGTTCCAGTGCGGGCTCCTCTCTCTCCATGGGTCCACAGGTCCTGTCAGGTGCCTGTTCCAGTGCAGGCTCTCCATGGGGTCATAGCCTCTTTCAGGCACATCCACCTTTTCCAGTATGAGCTCCTCCATGGACTGCAGGTGGATATCTGCTCCAACTTTAACCTCTATGGGCTGCAGGGCAACAGCCTGCCTCACAGTGGTTTTCACCATGGGCTGCAGGTGAATCTCTGCTCTGTCACCTGGAGCACTTCCTCTTCCTCCTTCAGTAAACTTGGTGTCTGCAGAGTTGTTTCTTTCATGTAGTCACACTCCTTTCTCCGGCTGAATAGTGCAGATTTTATTTTCCCCCTTCTCAAATACATTATCACAGAGGTGCCACCACTGTCACTGATGGGGTCAGCCTTGGCCAGTGGTGGGTCCGTCTTGGAATGAGCTGGCATTGGCTCTATTGGACAAAGCTTCTGGCAGCTTCTCCCAGAAGCCACCCCACAGCCCCCTTCTGCTACCAAAACCTTGCCACACAAACAAAACACACCTGTAATTCCCCAAGTCCAATTCTTTTTACTTGATTATTTGAATAAATTTTAAATTCCATTACAGAATCAGTGTGATGCTGCTTCTACCTATCTGTCACAGAGGTTTGTTAACTCTGCTCTCAAACAGAAATGGTTATAGGCACTATCTTCCATTTCTAAAAGTCTTGGATGGTAGGACTTCTGTTGGCATGTAAGGTAAAGCTTTCAAGCTTTAATATAACCATTGACAATGGATCTTAAGAGTTTATTCAAATGTACATCTGGTTTTTTTGCTGCATTCTTCTTCATCCCTCTAGAGCAAGTAACTCAAATTCTTTTGGTAGTTCATGTTTTCAAAACCTCTGATTATTCTTACTGCCTTTTCCAGCTGGCTCACATCTTTTTTGAATTAGTGCCCAGAACTGGGCATGACTCTCCAGCTGAGGGCAACTCCATCACTTAAATGAGTGAAGAAATTCTCATGGGTGATAAGACCTATTCCATTATGCATTTCCCCTTGGATCACACAGTGCACCTGTTAACTCCTAGATTTCTTCCTCTAGTGCAGCTGTGTGTTCGGTCATCTGTTATCCCGTGGCTGTGCAGCTGATTGTCTCTAAATGTAGAGCTTCACATTTGCTCTTGTTGAGTCACTTGTCACTAACATGCTGATAATACTTCTGCTATTTAGCTTGCTCTGCATGCTTCTTTCTCTTAACATGCTTTCTTATTTCTTAAAAGAACACAATCTGAAACAGCTTTATAATTGAGGCATAAAGTCAAGGTCTTAATGCTTGCTGTTCCTCCCCTGTTCAGGAGGATCTATGCCCTGTTGGAGGAAGGGAGGAAGTGCGAATAACTTTATACTAATCTGTGGGGTACTCTCTCATTTCGCCTTTTGCCTTTGTGGTGCATAAGCTTTCTTGTTCTCTTGTTTTCTAGGAGGTGGAGGTGAGCTGACAGGACTCTGAGTCCCAAGTTCTTCCTTTTCTTCTTCCCTGTTTTAAGGTAGATACCAGATGGTTTTTCTGTTCTCAGTTTTCTGAGCTCATCCAAGTCCTTTATGAAAACTGAAAAGTAACTGCTAGCTGTTCTGGAGCTGCTTAGCTTGACCTCTTGCAAGCACTGGTTTTAGGACATTACAGGGGGCCAATAAACCACCCATTGCTGACAAGAAGGCAGTTCCTCTCCTCCCCTCTCCCCCAGTGTGCCATTAGATGGGCTCCACTGCTTATGGAGGCATTGGCCTCAGTGTATTCACAGATGAATTTCAACAGCATTGCCAGCTTGAAAACATGCAACATGCTCTTTAACCTACAGTGGCTGGAGTTCTTACCTTTCTGTAACTGAGGCTGGTCATGTTAAGCATTTATTACATCCTAAGTAAAGAAGGAGGCAAATTGGTATTGAATATGTCAGTGCTGAGAACTGTGAAGCAGCACTTCCTCTCCATTGTTTATCAGACCAGGTCTTTTGATAGTTGTCTTCTTATTAAATTATTTACCAGGAAAGTTTAATTTCTCCTTAATTGTTCAAAGATTGGTCTTTCTAGATTTTCTTTTTGTGTTTATTTAAATTACTAATGGTAATAAAGAAAAAAAATTTCTACTTTGATATTTCTTTTTTAAATCACTGAAGAACTGAATTAGCCAGTTGGTGTCTTCTAAGCTTTCCTTATATTTCCATTGCATTATGATAACTTGCAGCTGTGCCCTTTAAAGGTTACCAGCTCTCCTTATTTCCTTCTCAGCTTTTAGACTTCCATCCCATGAGACCTCAGCGACTACATCTGTAAGGTTATAGAACCATGCTTTCCAGAAGGCTATTGATTTTTTCCATGCCTTCTTTCCTAAGAACCAGAAATATTAATTCCGTTTTATTCTCACTTAAGTTGCTTACCACCTATTCTTCCAAATCTTTCCATTTTTACACTTCCAAACTAAGTTGCTGTCTCATGCTTATATTTAAAGGATGCCCCCCTTTTGGGAAGAGCCAGCCTATATCCATCCTGCTCTGTTTCACCATTAAACATTGAAATTACCCATTATCACCAACTCCCCGTGCCTGGCTGACACTGCTATTTCCCAAAGAAAGCAACATGAAGTCTGCCCTTGCCACCTGAATTTGTATTAGATTTGAGCTGTGCCATCTTTCTTATTTTCCTCTTCTGTTTTGTAGCAGTTTTCAGTTACTTGGTCCCTTCCATAATTTGGATGTAGCAGCAAGCATGCACATTTTTGATATTACAAGGCAACACTTTTTTTTTGGTTGGCTTTCTGAAAAAAAGATGTATTGTTCTAGATATCACATACAATTCATATGACTTATTCTCCAGCAGCTGTCAGATCATTATCTAAGTAATAGTGTTCTATGCCATTATTTTTATTCCCTACAGTTCTTGCAACGTAGTATTATGGATAGAGTTGCCCTTTCATTCTTTCAGGGCCCAATGGCAGATTTGGTTGTGACAGTGACTGTGACAGTGAGCAAAAGAATGTTGCACTGAAAAAGGGGAAATACATGACTGAATTATTTCCTTGTGTTTGTAAATAGTGTTTAAAGTGATGTCTACCTTGTAGTGACTATGCAACTAGGAATGCTGGTGGTATGTTTTTTGCAAATCCCACTCAAAAAATGAAAAAGAAATACTGGGATGTTCAGCTCTCTGTTGCTGCTCCATGATTTTAACTTAAGCTAATGGTGTTGCAAAGTACTATTTGCAGAGTTTGGAATCCCAGTGCATTGCTAGAGCAAAAAATAAGTAAACCCAGCCCCGTGGCTGCAAAAGTCATAGTGAAGATACAAGGATGAAAAAGGTAGTAAAACATGAGGATTACGGGAGCCCCTCTAATCCTGCTATCTAATATATGGCAAACCAGTTGATATAAATCAAAGGCAGCACTACTTTTTAATGTGGTCAGGATATATGCAGATACAGATATATTTATGTGTATATAAATACATACATATCTATCCTGACTATGTTAAAAGGTAGAGTTGCCTTTGATTTATATCAGCCAATTTGCCCTATACACAAAGAGTGTGGATTCAAAGCTCTCTAAAAACACCTTCAAGTGTTAGAATTCAGAAAGAATGCTTATTTCATTGAAGCATGTCCTTCTAATAACTCCTTCCTATTTTGAAAAGATCTTAATTTCTTGCAAAACCTCAGGAGTATCTTTACATGGAAATGCTGTAAGCTAAAGTGCATTGGAACCTGTAAAATGAAGCAGTGGAAATTCACTTGTGTAGTGTTAGAAGTGTGGCAGGAAGGAAAGAATTGATGAATGGACATTGGAACATTCCATGTGTATTGTGCACGGCTACATTTGTGCATTACGTTTGTATGTGTGTCCAGTGATGCTTCCATGGCTTCTGGGACCTGTAATCTCAAACCCCTGTGAAATACAGGATGAAATCTGTGACTTGAAAGAGCAGTCATATGTCAATGTGTTAAATGCATACTAATTTGAATGATAGCTCTTGTAAAGACAGAATTGTAGAAAACCATCAGGATACACACTGAGACAAAAAAGCAAAAGCATGGGGAAAATTTGTTTCTTTAAGTGTTTTATGTTTTTCTTTATTTATGTATTGCCTTTTTCCCTACCTTCTAAAATGCTGTGTTTTGCTGTTCTTTCTACAAACTGCCAAGATATGTATTAATGAAAGTACAGAAAACCTAGAAGAGGCTCAGTTGAACATTATCAGTAAGGTGTTAGTGGCTTTAGAAGATGCGGGAATTATTTTTTTCCCCACTCATCTAGATCAAATAAAACTCTTCGTATAATTTCAAGAAATCATGAAGCATACTTGGAAATCCACAGCATATGCAGGCATGAGCAATTTTTTTCTAATTGGTGCTAGAAACTTTTTTTTAAAAATGAGCCTATGGGTTAAATGAGCCTTGAACTGCTATTACCAAAGATTACTTACTAGGGTTTATTTTAGTTGTTGTTTGTTTCCCTAGTTGTTCATTTTACTCCATTTTAACAAGCAATTAGTAATTGAAAGCGTTATGGTGGTGCAGTGAGCTTGCTTTCTTTTAACACTTACCCTACACGACCGTCCCTCAATCTATTCATTCCTGATCACCTGCTTTGTATCAAAGAGAGGCAGCAGAAAGTACATACTGCTTGGGTACAAAATCTACACTCTCACTTCTAAAATGCAGCCATTTTTTCTCTTTGTACAAAAGCAAGTCGTTGAACCTCTGCATTTCTCTCTCAGTTTATTTGCCTGTTGCTCTCTGAAAGTAAATATGAGGATATGAGTACATGTATTAAGTTTTTCTGGTTGATCAGAGTCTTTGTTTCGAAACACCTAGGGATATATATATTTCCCCTCCCTCCTCTTCAAATGTGTATTGAATGGGTTTCACACATGTACGTATGAATATTTTGATAAGAACTGAATTCCAGAGCATATAAATCACTCCAGGCTGCTGAAAACAAGTAGCTGCTAGTTCTGTTAATATTCAGTTGTGGAGAGTCCATTGCTGTTGAATGGTTTCAACAAATAATGTTCTGGGTGCTGTTACTTACACTCTTAATGTAGTGTATTACACTAGTCTAGTTATTGTCTTAAAATTCAGTCTCATGCTAAGGAGACATGCTGTAAGAAATCTGAACAAATGGCTGCTATCTAGGAGTCACTTTTTGTAAAATAACTAATGTAGCACAAAGAGCAGGTCACTGACTTCAAGAGACAATAAAAACAGTAAAGTGATAGGTTTATGATTGAGACCACACCACTTTTTCTTTTGTCTAGGCAATGGTTTCTTACACCATTGTCCTAGTGGTAGAAGGCTAGGAACTGAGAAATGTTTCACTTGATCTTTTAATCAAACTGCTTTCCAGTATAGTCAGAATTAATACAATTGCTCTATGAGCTGAAAAGAATTTACAAGTCCTCAAGCTAGTAGAACTGTGATTAAAATCTTAAGCCACTTAACGAGAAGGTGGTTGTCCTTTTTTTAAGCTTCATATGTTGAAGCTTTAAACTCCAACTTGTCACTTACATAGAAATAATTTTTTTCAGCCACCCTAAAGATGAAAGTTTTGGTGGTTCTATATTGACACAATGGATTTCACAGCAGTGTGAACAGCCCTGGCTTAACAGACATTTCAGAACTGGTCACCAGTAAGTTGCTTTGGGCTCTAATTCCTGAGAGGGGTTTGTCTTGAAAGGTAAGGTACTTCCATTTCTGAAGAATTCAGATGAAGCTTTCCTCCAGTTTAGACTGTACTTGAAACTTGAAAAGTGAAATAGCCAACATTCCTAAGTTTATGGGCCATGTGTAAAATCTGTCCCATGGACAAGTGACACAGTCATATAAGGGAGCTCAAAGCTGTTTTTTCCTTCAGCCCTGGGGCCACCTCGCAAGTGTGAGACAGCAATTGCTTGCTGCTTTCCTGGTGCATCCTCCTGTTTTGTAAACAGCTGAGGCATTGAGGTTGGCTGTGTTGGCAGTGCCATCCCTGGGAGTCTGGTTTGCTTCCTTCTGAGGCTGAGTTTGCCCTGCTGAACTTGCTGTCCTGTTAAGTAGCCCTTGCCCTTCTTCACATCTGTCCTAGTGACCTGGAGGAAGGAGAGGAAAGAGGGAATGGAAGAAGTTTAAGAGATAAAACTGAAGCTACCTATTGTAAGTAATGAAGTTTATGGAAGCTCATGTGGAAAAAGTAAGTAAAAACTAGGTCTAGTTTGTTTCTTTATTTTGTTTTTTATTATAATGGGTTGTATTAAGACTCTTTTTTTGACCTGTTTTTATGAGCAGTCTAGTCCATAACTCAATTTATTACTTTCTTATTGAGTCCTGATAAAATCATACCCTGTGTTAAGAAAGGGTTAGCATGAGGTTCAAGGAGCAGTTTAGATGTAACAGCTGTAGTGTATAACTGTATGTGTGTGTGTTGTGTTGATGCTCTACACTATGCTTCCTGTCTATCAGTATGGGGTAAAGATGCTTGTGCTTAATTTTCTCTTCCCAATGCTGAAGGGGAGTATAATAGGTGTTCAGTACATCCAAATACCCTTACTCTATTCTGAAAGTTACCGTGAAACAGCAGAAGGCTTGGGATGGCAGTACTTGTAAGGTAGTAGTCCATAGCTGCAAAAAATGACCCCATGTAACTTCTCAGCTCACAAGCAGGAGGCTTTGAACAATCAAAAAGACTGAAATACACGAATGCAATCTAATGGGAAGCGGAATGATCTGAACTGTGGTACTACTGTTTCCTTATGCAGTGGTGTCCTGGTTTGGCCAGGACAGGGTTAATTTTGGTGCAGCCAGGCTATTCTATACCATGCTGACATCATGCCCTGGGGCCAGTTCTGGTGGGGGGGCAGTTCTGGGTTCGGGTGGTTCGGTGTGCACGTGTGTGTTCAGCTCGTCCTTTTGTCCCGGGTATTGCCTTTTTCTGTGTATTGCTTCTTTCTTGCTATTGTTATTGCCTTTGTTACTGCAATTGTTTCTTACGTGTTTCTGTATTAAACCTTCCTTATCTCAACTCAAAAAAGCATTTTTAAACTTTTTTTTTATTTCTCTGTCCACGGCCCCCAGCAGGGGCAAGGGGGCGAGGAGCAGTGGTGACGGCCACGTGACGACTACTGCGGAGCCTCGCCGCGGCTTTGCTAAACTACCACAAATGGGTTGTTTTCTAGTATAAAGGGTATTTTGTTGATGTCCAGAGAAACAGAGGAGAAGAGCCAAATGGACAGAGTTATTACCCCATCATGATGTGGTGGTATAACTAACTTTACCAGGTAATTATTTACAATTATAGAGCTTTCTTTTTCACTTTGATGAAGTTATTGTTCAGCTAATTGGTTGTTTTCTGTGGGTGCTATGGGAAAAGTAGCAACAGAAAACATAGCATAGGTTTCCCTGTTTTCTGGATGGATGCTTGATCTGATAATTTTTTCTTTGATGGTTGCTGTTTTTGCATCTGAACCTGTCTTCTGGTGCTGACAGTCAAATAGTGACAGCATCAAATCCTGAGAAGTTAAATGTTCTGTAAAATCTAGTAGACCTTATCTATCTAGTAGACTTTAGACCTTTAACTAGGGGATGAGTGCTGTCAGCTTACTGGCTTTTTACTTGTCTGATGTATCTCCAGTATTATGAAAAAGCAACTGGGCTGAATGCCTGGATATCAGCTAATCATTCACAGAGTCCTCATCTGATTATGCCTAGAGACGAAACCACTCTGCTTCTTGCTGGTGTCTTAGAGATGAAGAGAGTCACATGTAGTAAATACAGTGTAGTAGCTAATGGAGTTTGTCTGAGCTTGGAAAGTATTATTTTAATCAATATAATAATATTGGGTTTTCAGACAATCAGTCTAAAGAAAACTTCCCTTTTGCGCCCTGAATGGGAAAAAATGGCAAAATCTTTGTGTTTCTCTGAAGTATGCAGATTGTTTTTGTAATCTGAAAAAACAAAATTAAATTCTAGCAGTAGGAAAGTGAGATGCTACAATATGTGCTCATCCTTCATTGTGGTATTCTCCCTTGTGATAAAAGTGGCCAGATCATAGGAAAATTTGGATGAGCAGTAAGGGAGAGGACTTGGCAATGCAAATTAGCCACTATATTATTCTAAACTTATTTGAGTACCGTGGACTGTAGGCAATTTGTACTTGGCCCAAACCAGCTTCTAAAACAGCGTGATGACCTATAATGACTAGGATTTGAATTCTGTAATCTGAATTTACTTAACAAAAGAATTAAATATTTAAAGTCAGTTTATTTAGGGGCTGGAATGGATTACCTCTCCACATTTGCAGATTGCTGCCCTTCTATTTGTATGCATGGCTGTATGTACTTAAATTTTTTGTCATAGCTTTTCTTTCAAATTTCATACCTTAGCTTTTGCCATAACAATTAGGACTATGAAGAGCTTTTTGTTGTCCTAGGAACAGAGAGAAAAGAAATTATGAAATGCTGAATAAGACAAAATGGGTTTGGTCCTCATTGAAGTGTAGAAAAGCATTCAGAAAAGTTAATTAAGCTCAGGAAATAGACAGCAAGATAATTACGATTAGGTCTAATTTTACATGGCAGGCATTCTGTGATGTTTTCCAAGAGACTAAAGGGACATCATGAAGAGAAACTCCAGGCTTTCAGTCAGACTCTCGAAAGATCACTACAGCTGATGTTAAACAGCAAGACAGACTAATGTGTTGGGGCATATGTTTTCTTTTACATGTCTTTAAAAGTAAAATTGTGCCGTAAATGTAAACAAAGACTAAATACACAGTTTATTATTACTGGCAGTGAGGTATCTAAGCAAATCTGTTCCTGGAAAGAATAAACATTAACACAAAAAACCTGGATGTGTTTGTTATTTCCTCTGCCAGACTAAAGTCAGCCATGTGTACAGCAGTTTATTATGTTCTAGAAAACTACTGAGAAGGGTCTTTTGTTTAAATCAGGCAATGTTCATTTTGCTACCACTGGGGACCTCAGACATGCTCTGTAGTATTCTATGCGCTGTCAGTGTAGCTTCCTAGTACTGTCAGAAAAAGAAAATCCATATAGAGGTTGACATAAAACCTAATTACCCTCTTACTGACTTCAAATTTTTACTAGGCACACTAAAAATCTTAGAAATGAAAATGAGGAATAAATTACATGGAACTGTAGATTCTGGTTATTTGTTTTTTGAAATGCTTCTACTGATTCTGTGCGTAGCAAATTAGCCTCAGTTCTTACTGAGCTGAAATCAGCTCTTTAGATACCAGTACTTTATTCTGTGTGCCTAGGCTCATATACCAGATCTGTCAAAACTTTCTGTATTCTGGATAATCAAAACTAGGAAATACTGTATAGTTTCTTTAACATTTTTCATCCACTAGCATTCGATTATACTTATTCTGTGTTTTATTGTATAAATGGAGGTCTTGGTTATTTTTATATATATGTGCACTTTCTAGGGTATGAAGTAAGGTGACAGAAAGTGAGGGATATTTTTGCTGATTTTTAAAAATACTTGGATTCTTTTAAGCTCTGTGTACCAGAAGTTATTTTTTCTTGCATCTCCACACTAAGTAACAGCAAAATTGAAAGTAAACATATGTAAAATTCATTTTTAAAGTAAGTTTGAATACCCAAGAGGTTAAAGATAAGGTAAGGTAAGATGAACATGAAAAATGAGATGTGCCTGAAGACACCTGGTGCATGTGTATCAAGCAAACGAACAAACACCAAAATCTATACAACCCTCAGGCTGATGAAATCCTCTCAGGGATGCAGTCTTGTGGCATGGATACAGATTAAATAATAAAATAATCTAACACATCTGAGTATGTATCACACATCTTGGCAGTTTCATAATGCTACGTTTACTTACAGGTTATGCTCCTGGATTCATGGTTACATATAAATTTTAGCTGTCATCCTAAAAATACTTCTAGTTCTCAATCTTAGAGAAAGCCTTGAAAATAAGACTGAAACTATTACTTAAAGGAGGCAAGTGCTTCTTTGGGCAGACACCCATCCAGCCTTTCAATAGTTACAGGAGGCTTATAAGAAAGGTGGGGAC
>VZZY01001668.1:0-15276 GCA_013400335.1 Eurystomus gularis
TCTATGATTCTATGATCTTATATTTATGAAGTAGTTACTTACTATTTTATTCTTGGGTTAATATAACTGAGCAACTAGGAGTGGACAGTTTCCCCAGAGTTTCTGAGGCTATCACATCCAAGTGACATAATCTGCATGTTGTCTTTGAAATGCAACAGAGGAAGGTTATTACATGACCAACCGATGTAAACATGGTGAAGCACTTGGATTACCTAGGCAAGTTGATAGATCTTTACAGTACAAAAAAGTAGTATGCTGTTACTGAAGCCAATATTGATGCACTCAGCTGAGCCGAGAGGCTTTGTGTGTATTAGTGATACAACATCTCTTGTTCCAAAACTGGTGCTAATTCAGGAGCCTTGCATGAAATTGGACTGTGTGAGATAATCAGAGTGCCTAAGGGTATAGTTTTCAGAGAACATCAGACTTTTGAGAATTTTCTTCTTCTGTATACTTAAGAATGCTATTCTTAAGACAGATTCATAGAATCATAGCATGGTTTGGGTTGGAAGGGACCTTAAAGTTCATGTAATTCTAGCACCCCTGCCATGGGCAGGAACATCTTCGTCTAGATCAGGTTGCTCAAAGCTCCATCCACCTCACCTGGAACATTTCCATAGAGGGGGCATTCCAACTTCTCTGGGCAACCTGTTCCAGTGTCTCACCACTCACAGTGAATAACTTCTTCCTTTTATCTGATCTAAATCTACCCTCTTTTCAGTTTACAACTCTTCCCCCTCATTGTATCACCATATCCCCTGATAAAGCGTTCCTCCTCATCTTTCCTGTAGACCCCCTTCAAGTACTGAAAGGGCACTCTGAGGTCTCCCCAGAGCCTTCTGTTCTCCAGGCTGAACAACTCCAACACTCTCTCAGCCTGTCCTCACCAGAGAGGTGTTCCAGCCCCCAGATCATCTTCATGGCCCTCCACTGGACCCACTCAAGCAGGTCCATGTTATTCTTACACTGGAGCTCCAGAGCTGAACACAATACTCCATGTGGGGTCTCATGAAAGCCAAGTAGAGAGAGAGAATTGCCTCCCTCGACCTGCTGGCCACACTTTTCTTCATGCAGCCCAGAATGCAATTGGCTTTCTGGGCTATGAGTGCACATTGCTGGCTCATATTCAGTTTTTCACCAACCAGCATCTCCAAGTTCTTATCTGCAGGGCCGCTCTTAATCCACTCATCACCCAGCCTGTATCTGGACTTGGGATTGTCCCAACCCATACAAAGGACTTTGCATGATTTTTTGCTTTGTATCTATTCATATAGCTGCAGTCCTTTAATATAATAGTGTGTGGCATACATGACTGTTTTAAAAAATGCAATCATNTCCAGCCCCCTGATCATCTTCATGGCCCTCCACTGGACCCACTCAAGCAGGTCCATGTTATTCTTACACTGGAGCTCCAGAGCTGAACACAATACTCCATGTGGGGTCTCATGAAAGCCAAGTAGAGAGAGAGAATTGCCTCCCTCGACCTGCTGGCCACACTTTTCTTCATGCAGCCCAGAATGCAATTGGCTTTCTGGGCTATGAGTGCACATTGCTGGCTCATATTCAGTTTTTCACCAACCAGCATCTCCAAGTTCTTATCTGCAGGGCCGCTCTTAATCCACTCATCACCCAGCCTGTATCTGGACTTGGGATTGTCCCAACCCATACAAAGGACTTTGCATGATTTTTTGCTTTGTATCTATTCATATAGCTGCAGTCCTTTAATATAATAGTGTGTGGCATACATGACTGTTTTAAAAAATGCAATCATAAATAATTATATTAAAACATCTCATGTCAATATGTTGACTTTTAGAACTTTTCTGGAAATGAAGATTAACTAACTAGGGAAAATTGGAGTGAAAAAGAAGAATTCCACAAACACGAAATTTCCCAAAACAGAGAAATGCTTTCTTTTATTTTCATATAAAAGCAGTTACTAAGGCATGGTTTGCTAAGATCTTTCTTGGCTGTCTGATATCCTTATATTATACGTGGTCTGCCACAACTTAAGTCTATGGTGGAGCCAATGATTTTACCAACCAATATATGAAGTACTGAAAACTTCTACAAAGAATGACAACAAAAAAAGCCATTAGGCTGATATTTATACTTTTTCCAATCCCATCTTCCCAAGATTTGAATTTTTTCTTGGCTGGGTTTTTTTACAAAATCTATTTTGGCAGAAGTCAAAGGTACTATGTGCAAGAAAAGTACAGATTCAGGAGACAGCCATGAAGTAACTTAAATCTCTTTTTAATGTCTACTATATGAAAAGAATGAACATATTAAAAAGTTACATATCAGGAGAAAGAGTAGTTTTGTTTTCCTCTGAACTTTTGAGAATACATGCAACAATCAACAAATGCACCCATAGACCACAGCTTAGAAAAATAAAAGGGAATATTTTGTATAGAATAGTCATTTTACATCTGTCTTTATTAAGAGACTATTCTTGTTCATTGGCACTTAATTACAGCATATCTAACTATATGACCTTTATATTTATGATGCATGGAATGGAAATAATTTTAGTGCATTTCTGTTATTTCAGTGTTGACAAAATTGCATGCCCATTATTAGTTTCACTCAAGACCTTTGAATATTTGGCAACACAGTGAGCTTTTTGCAAATCTAATAAGCCATTAGTTTACGAACATTTGTAAATTAAAAAACAATAGCAACAATTTATTATTAATAGGAAAAAAGAAAAGCATTCCTTTATGTTTAATAAAATAGAAAATAAATTTCCACACTACAATCACTCTGCAGATTGAAAAGTTACAATGTATAAGTCTTTGTAAATATCTGCTCTCCTGGTTAGGCAATGAGCATAAACAGCATTTAGGAAAACATCCCCTCTTTTCCCACAAGTATGGATGTATTTTTTGTAGACATTGCAGTTTGATATTGTATACCTTTTGTTTATCTTATGTAGCTTCTCTTGCGAGAGTGAACAATACCTGACTTTCGGTCATTCTTACTTTTGTTTCATATAGTATTTTTGGTAGATGTCTATAGATAATAGCTTCTATAAAGGCATTTAGTTACAAGTATCTCTTCTCATAAATAAGAGTGAGGAGTTGCTTTCCAAAGGTCTTCTCTCTGTCATACTTTGAAGAAAGAAGTGACACAGAGAAACAGATTTGTGAAGCCTGTGATTTTCAATTTACCAAAATATTCTAATTTTCTCAATGCTCTTTTACTTTAGAAATAAAAATTTCAGTTTATACTCACAGAAAGAACTTAAGAATTATTCATTTTTAAAATGTTTGTGGTCATAATCACGATTTTAAATGCAATTTTCAGGAAAACAAAACGTCTTGTGAATCACTAGCCACAAAATTAATACATGAAACAGAGATAGATTGAGTTTGTATTATTGGTTGCAGATAAACAGAGCAAAACAAAAATCAAAAGTCTTTTCTGCAGCTTAATCTACTTTTAAGAAGGGGAAGATGATCTATATCAGAACACAACCTCACCATAAATATTATTTTTCAGTAAAGAAAACATCATATGTTGCGATATATGTATCATTAAATCAGTAATTTCATAGTGTTTCAGCAATGTCCTTACAAATCCATAAAGACAAGAGTC
The DNA here is from genome assembly GCA_013400335.1 of Eurystomus gularis. Taxonomy (NCBI): domain Eukaryota; kingdom Metazoa; phylum Chordata; class Aves; order Coraciiformes; family Coraciidae; genus Eurystomus; species Eurystomus gularis. The sequence continues at coordinate 3,601 of VZZY01001668.1, forward strand.
ATCACTTCAAAATGTCTAGCAAAAACATATTTAGATAGCTCAGTTTACAACTTTAAGATCTGTGCAAAGTTTAACAACTAAGATTTGGATAGGTAGTAAGGCTTTTTCACATGCTTCTTTATAGAGCAAAAGTTTTTTAAAAGTAAAGTTTCATAAAAATATTTACGTTTAAAAATGAGCTTTGTATTGTGCAGATACTTTCATATGAAGAAAAATACTGAAGACAGTACCTATTCTTGAACTGCAATAACCTGAGGGCTGGGTAGCATTTGTGTGTAGTGAGGTTTTGGAAAGTGAGGGAGAGGCTACAGGAGTGGCTCCTGTGAGAAACTTCTAGAAGCTCCTAGCTCCAAGTCAGACCTGCTTCTGGCCAAATTCAAGCCAATCAGTACCTTTGTGACAACATATTTGAGAGGAGAAAACCTGCTGGGCAAGGGGGAGTGGAGGAGAGGATTGGGATGGTAGAGAAACAACTATGCAGACACAAAAGTCAGTGAAGAAAGAGTGGGGAAGGTGCATCAGAGCAGAGATTCCCCTGCAACCTGTGCTGAGATGGCAGGCTGACCCTTTAAAGCCCTGGGAGCAAATATCCACCTACAACCCATGGAGGACCCCACATCAGAGTGTGTGGCTCTGCCCAAAGAAGATCATGATTCTGAGAGAAGCCCATGCTGGAGCAATCTGTTGCTGGGAGGGCAACGCCCTGTGGAAAGGACCCACACTGGAGCAGTTCATGAAGACTTGTAGCCCTTGGAAAGGATTGACATTGGAGAAGTTTCTGGAAGACTGACTCCTGTGGGAGGGACCACACTCTGGAGCAGGGGAAATGTGAGGAGTCCTCCATCTGAGGAGGAAGGAGAGACAGAAACTATGTGTAATGAACTGACCACCCCCCTTCCCCATCCCTCTGCAATGCTGGGGGAGAAGGTAGAGAAATCAGCAGCACAGCTGAGCCTGGGAAGAAGGGAGGGATGGGCGGGGGAAAGGTGTTTTTAAGATGTGGTTGTATTTTGTACTATCTCAGTCTGAATTAATATTGTTCAGATTGAATTGATGTGGTTTTTTTTTCCCAAGTCAAGTCTGGTTTTTTGCCCATGACCATAATTGGTGAGAGACTCCTCCCTGTCCTTGTCCTGATCCACAAGCCTCTTGTTATATTTTCTCCTCCTCATCCCACTGAGGGGGAGGAGCGGGTGAGTGGCTGAATGGTGCCTATTTACTGGCTGGGCCTAAACCACAACAGTAGGATACTACAAAGTGTTTGTCTTATTTTTCCCTACCTAACTGCTATTGGACTAAGACATGATAATGGTTTAGATGGACCATTGTTTTGGCCTAGGATGAGGACTCTTTTACCCTTAATAGTTATTACCCAAAGCTTTTGTGTTAGAATACTTGAACTGAAATGACTACTGAAGGATCTGTGATCACAACAAGTTAGTGGAAGGATGAAAACAAGTAGAATTCCAGACAAGTCCTAAGAAATGCATCTTCTGCCTCAGAAGAACATTTAAAAGGAGGAGGGGAGAGAAAAAATACACATCTCTAACCAAGCATCATATTTTGATGCTCCTAAACTGCTGAAAAGTGGTATGAATAACCCATAGCATCATTCCCCAGCAAACATTCAAGAAATTCAATTCTCCTATAATAGCTTACAGAGTTTAGCAATTTTGGAATAATATGATTTAAATATCATTTTACAAATCATTGAACTGCAGTAGAAAAGATGACAGTGTTGGAAGTGATGCTGGAAGGAAATGAGGGAAGTTGATCCACTACTATAACTTCTGGTGAAATATAGGTATAGGTAAATGGGAGAGGCTGGTGATCTGAAAAGAGTGCACAGGATAGGCTGGGTAAAGTACAAGGAAGAAACAAAAGGTTCACATGAGGCAAGCATGGAATCTGAAAAGCTGATTTGCTTGTCTTTATCTGCTGATAACTCAGTACTCTGTTGCTTCATTTTTTTTTCTCTTACAGAGATTCTTGTTGTTAAAACACATATTACATTATAATTAATTGTCCCAATAACAGGAAATGTAATGAAAACAAATATAGGGACATTCCCATGCAATTTCATACAATGTAATACTCTAGGAAGATATTCCTATTTAATACACAATACCTTAGGAAACTGCTTAGGAAACACAATACCTTAGGAAATGCCCTTGATGTAAAAAAAATGGCGTTTACATTGGCAGCATATCTATCCAGAGCATAAATGTACACTAAAAATTTATTACTATCAAAAGTGCTGTGAAATAAAATGAGAAAAAATAAAGCATAGGGTACAGATTATCTCACATCTGTCAGCCCTAGGGCAGCTTTTTGCTAAGGACAAGGGCATGCAGTCCCTCTAGAACCTTATAAGCCTTTACAAAATCTTATTTTTCTTCCTACATTAAGTGCTGAAGGTACACATGCTAGGATCAAGCCTCAGCATAATGGAAGAGAATATATTCTGGTTTTCACAGTAGCATTGCAGAAACCACTGTGACTGCCAGCAGAATTTTCTGTCTTCCACTGAGAAATTTATTGCCAGTAAGAAATTTTAAAAATTCCCTTTGGGTTTGACTCACTATGATGAGACTTAAAACTTCTACTTCATTGGACTTTAATATCAGTGTGGTGGGTTAAACTTGGCTNAGTAGGCGATGTTTGGCCACTCTCTGGGAACCAGGGCTCCAAGACGTGTAGCGGTTGCTCTGGAGAACAATGGAACGGCCCCCCCCCCTTCCCCTCCTCCTTCTCCCTAGCTTTATAGCTGAGCTGGTGTCATATGGTATGGAATATCCCTTTGGTCAGTTCAGGTCAGCTGTCTTGGTTGTGTCCCCTCCCAAGATCTTGCCCACCCCATCCCACTGGGGACGTGAATGTTAGGAAGAGCTGTGTGAGCCTTGCTCAGCAGTAGTGACAACACGGGTGTGTTATCAACACCCTTCTAGTTCCCAGCACAAAACACTGCTGATATGTGGAAAACCAGCTCAGCCAGACCCACTACAAGCAGTTACAGTGCAAGTTAGGGTGTAGAAATACTCATCCTAAACACAAAATTGCTCCATCTACCTTTCTGTACTTTCTGTACTACTTTTTATATACAAGCTTTTCTTCCTACAGTGTTGTCTTGTCATAGAATTTGTGCTACACAGACATAAACATGCATTTTGTGGTTGATGTAGGGAACAACGAAAAGCACAGCTGAATCAGGAATTCTCAGTACAGAGGTGAAAGACGCTAATATTCTGAAGGTTTGGGCAGTTCATGCGTAGCAGGTTTGTTAGTTGTGTATAGAACAATTCCATATGACTTAATTGCTGTACTTAATTTAAAACTGAAAACTGTGTATGCCTGAGTTCCTGCTTTATTTTTCATAAGGCCTGTAAAGACAGATTCCTGCTATGTGTGTTATTGGCATACTGGATATCCCTTGAAAGACATATTTAAGTTTATATCATAAAACTATGGTAAATTACTTCAGTCAATAACAAAAAAAACAGAATGAATGTCAAACTAGGGATTTTAGCAAGGGGACAAGGCAGAGTCTGAGGCTGAGATGTACAGAACAGTCCTTTCTACCCATAGCAATCATGTACAAGGAGCTCTTTCTGTTCATTACCTCTTTTCTAGGAGCTTGCTGTGGTGTCTTGGATGTCAGGCCTCCAGATTTGAGTTTGGAAGCACCAAGAGGAGGAAAAGATCAGCCAGCTTCTTTCATCACACACAATATGTGCCCTCAAGAAAAACAGGCTGATTGATATAGCCTGAGATTTTTTCAGCATTTAATCTCTTTTACCTTCTTACCAGCACAGAAGAGGAATTTAGCTGGGGATGCAAAGAGCAAGACATACCTTGTTTTATTACACAATTGAGACACACAGCACTCAGAAAATTGAGGAAGTTTTCTGACGAAGTTTCTCTCACACTACTGCCTTCTTCTTCTGTACAGAAGGTAGTATTTCCATTGCTATTTATTAAATGTAAAGCTTAATGCACTGAATGATATGTTATTAACATAATCAGTAAGAGAGAGAGAGGATGTAGTATGTGGCTGAGATGGTTTTCCAAGGGAACACTGACTTTTTATGATTTCCTGAGTACCTAATTTTTCAGCATTAATAATTTATCAATGAGAGAAACATTTCTACTGTCATTACACTTTTGAAATGTGCTGTTGTATAGAAATCTGGCATCTTTGAACTAACTAACATAAGCAGTATTTTTATAATAGCTAAGACTGGGCTTTAAGAGCTGCAACTCTGGGTTCTAGTACTGCATTTACCATAGAATCAGTTACTTGATATTGGACAGGGCAATCATTGTACATAAGTTTTCTCATCTTTAAGCTAAGAACAATAATACTCTCCATTCCCTCCCTCATTTTTCCTCATTTTTAATAAACAGATGTGAAATCTGACATAGGGGAGGATTTAACTTGTTTGAAGGACATTTGAGATTATGTGCAAGTTGAGATTCACATAAATGGATGGAATTTCAAACTAGACATGCAGGTTTCATTTGTGATTGGCTTTGTAGTCCTTTTTTTCCATGCAAAATCTGTACTACATAATTGGATTACATTAAGAAGGATGCAGCTCAATGGTAAAAGACCATGGATGTCTTATCAACTCTCAGGTGTGTTAAAGAGTTTTTATGTGATGACAACACACAGAGTCCTTGGAAATATATAGTCATTCTTATTACCTAATTATTGTTTGACTTTAACCATAGAAATCTAACTTACTTAACCACAGAAATCTAAGTTGTATCACATCAATATGTTTTATAACCTGGATATTTGTCAGGAGTTTAAGATATAAATACAAGTAGGAAATAATTTTTTTAAAACAGAAACTATTTCAGTTATTTCATCGCTGAAGATGAAGTCAGTAATGGAGTAAAGAAATGTGATGGAATACTTTACAAAATATTTATAGAAAGCTAAGCTGTCATGATGAAAGAGTAGAATTTCTTCCAAAGAAGACCCAAGAGATAAGAAATAGTAGGAATAAAGTGGTCGGGGTTTGCAGCAGAATATGATTAAATATCAATTTAACAAGAATGTTAGCAGCCTGTGCTGTTCTACATGGAAAATAAGAGACAACTGTAAAGTAGCAAACTATGCTGATACTACAAATTTTATTAATGACAGCCTAAACTAAACTGATGGTGAAGAGTTAGTGGGTTCTACCAGCATTATTCGGGAAGGTATCAAATACACTAGTGGCAACAAACTATGTAAAATATAGAATAATAAGAAGAAAAAACTTTCTTACTCCTTTCAGAATACTGAGAAGTAAAGCTCTCTGTATCAGACAAATAATAGACTTAGATTCTGAGACATTTTAAATCTAGCCTATTCAAACCTGTTTTCAGAAACTTTGGAAAACACAAGGTTAAAGAGAGAAGTAATTTTTTTGGAAATAATTTCCTTGATTCTTAAGTTAGAAAGCCTTTTCATACCTTCCAGAATTTTGGTGGCAACTGTGAAATGTGTGGATTAGTCTTAACGTGGACAAGTGGAAAGTGGAAGGAGCTCCTAAGATGCTGGAAGTGATCACAGCACCACAAGGGATACAATGGAAGCCACTTCGCAATAAAACTGGCAGTGGCATTTAGTGCCAAGAAACACGAAGTCATTTAACTGACTGCAGAGGGTTATAGAGTTATATAGCAAAAGGTGAAAGCCCTGAGAAATACCTCACATCCAATCAGCTGTAAATTTTATGATTTGACCTCCTACTCTTATCCTCAATTCCTGTATCTCTCCTTTCTGCCTGATAAGCAGAATGAAACATCAGACATTCTGAGGCCCTATAAATCAATTTCTATTCCTCTACTGATCAGGATAATTTATCTATGTCATACTTCAAGCCATTCAATCTAAGTGACACTGTTTGGTTTTAATCTTTTGTTTGCTCTACAGGAAGTGGTTTTGCTTTGAAATTATGTCCAAAATTTCCATGTTTGATAGCATATACACTAACATTCAAACAGCTAAAAAGAATGATGTGACTCACTATCAATAAAATAGTCATTTCCCTATATTAACTCTATTGTTTACCATGGCATTACTGTTTACTTTGCATGAATGGTTTCTGTAATATTGACTCAATTTATGTCAATCTGCATTTTTACACATCCTTGAACAGCTTGAACATGTTTTTTTCCAAACACTAGAAATGCTGTCAGCCTTACTTTCCACTGAAAGCACCAGGTCCCTACAGTAAAATTCAGAAGCTTATTTTAAAAGCTCCTGTGGACATAACCAAATAGTACATATTTGAGGTTTTGAGTATTTGTCATTTGCAATGTACAGGCATTTATTTCCCAGGCAACAGAAACTGGAACTTGCTTTTAATGGTGCAAGTGCACACAGCCTGTTGAAAGCAATTTTGACCTAATTAATATTTTGTATCATAAGAAACAACAACAAAAAGCACTTAGTCCTTCCATTTCAAAATTCCACTTTCCAGAGCTTTGAATGCTGAGAGGATGGGAGCAAAAACTACACAGACATCTCCAGTTCTCCCTCAAAGGATGTCCAACAGCAAAGAGGGGAGGGTAGATCTGGAGACTGGTGGTAAATTTACCTTGAGAAAAGATCAATGAGGGCTGAAAATTCTGTCCTTTCCTCAAGACTAGCATTACTTCTGGTGTCTTGGCACGTGCTCCAAATAGTGTCTTCATTGTGGGAATTCCAGATGCTTCCTCTAGTAGAAAACTCAAAACAGGAGACATATTGGAAACACAAAGACATTCCTGCCTACAGACAGTTCAAGGCACCTGTTCTTTCAATTCTGGCTCATAAAATTTTAAGTTGAACACTGTTAAGTTACCTTCTGAATCTGAAGGGTCCCAAAGATTCCTGGCTTCAGTCCTGAACTTCTTCTCTACAGACCAGTACAGCATTCACCACAGTACAAACTATTTCACCTCTAATGACACCTGTTCGTGAGCTTTGTCTATTAAGTAAAAATGACCAGAAATCAAAAGATGTGTGCTCTGAGTTATACAGTCAGAGAATGAACATTTCTTCTGAAAAGAAACACTTCAGCTAACTCATATCAAAGTGAAGAGTAAATTACAGATACAAAGTTACCGTGACTGTTTTTACTGAGTCAAAATGCCCTTCTTGTCTGTTCCACCTGCATCCTACAGATGACTCCTCAATGTCTGTATAACACTGTGAATGTGAATATATTTTCAGTGTATTTATTACAGAACACTATCCTGTCTGCATATTAATAATATTCACTGTTACCAATGGCAAAGTAAAAATCAAAGCTGCTTTTCTAAATGACCAGACACATTGATTTGTTTTCTCATATACTCATAATGGATTTCAAGCACATCTTTAGCAGCAAAGTAAATTCTTACTGCCTTATAGCATTTTTCTGAAGTAAACGAGGTTTGGCAGTTAGTAATACTATTTTATTTTTTTTTTTAAGATAAACCTGTATTTCATGTTTCTCAGATTATTCCAGTCAACTTTCTTAGGCCCCTCTTTAACAAAAGAGCGGCAAGAGACATGACAAGCATGGAGGCAACAAGCCAAGCCTAAGGCAGATCCTTCTCTATACTAGCCTTTCATTCCTCCAAAAGGCTGTTGTGTTATAGCTGAAGGAGAAACAGCAGGAAACTTCACATTCTTTTTTAGTAAATGCATAAAGCACTGCTAAATAAAAGTAACCATCAGTTAAGAAATAACTGACAGCATTTTCAAGTATGCAATAATTCAAGCCAAAATATATCAAACTGTCATACTAATCTAAAAACATAAACAGTTCTAAGTTTACATGTTAGGCATTGAATATTTTTTCTTATATTCCATAGGCTTCCTCCTTAGAACAGCATTTGACTTGAGGTATGGCTTTCAGTGGAAAAATAGGAAGGCATGAACTACATTTTCAGGCAAGAAGAAAGCATCTTTTCTCCTTTTGTTCCCCTCATAAACACTGGGCAGGGTCCCTAACCAGGGTATTAAAGTCTCCAGCTGAATGGTCGCTGCTGATGGAATTTGAAGCCACAGTGCTAACTCCCAGAAAAATGCATTAACTGCCAGGGTATCATTAAACTTCCCTACTGATATCTCCAATAAGGAAACATTAATTGCAAGAAGATCTAGAAATTGGGCATTTTGTGTCTCCACTGAGAGTGTTAACTGTCAAGAAAACAACATTTTTGAGGAATATAATGCCATCCTAAGCAAACCTGTTTCCAGAGAAAGAATTGGCAGGACACACTCATTCATCCATCCGTCTTAATTCATACATGGTTCTGACAAATTAATATAAAGAAGTGAGTATCGGGAAAGGCAAAACCATACACAAATTCAGGTGAAAGTCAGTGAATAAATGAGATCCTCTCGAATGTGTCAAAGTGTTTTATTTCCACCACATTGTCAAAGAAAAGAGGGTGTGTGTTTTTGAAAAGCTAATGTTTGGGCTCTTTTAAAACACTTTTATTTAAAAAATGGTCTAAAGTGACAAATAAAAGATTAAACTACCTATTGTACTTTCTTCCAGGCTGTAGAAATATACATCGCTTGAGTAATTAATTCATTTTGAAGTTTTTCTTTCAGTTTGCCTGAAACTGACTCTCCTTTTTCTGTCTCATGTTTTCATCTCAGAAGCCACTTGGAAGAAGACTGTTTGATCAGTTTTCTGATTAGAATACTCAAGTTTCTTCAAGGTTTCATCTCAACATATTAAATATTTTTTTTTACAGTGAGAACAGCCATTCACTGGAACAACCTCCCCAGGAGCTTGGTACATTCCCCATCACTGGAAGATTTCAAGATGTGATTGGATTGCTAGATAAACACGTCCAGGCTCTTTCCCATGAAAGGTTGGACCAGGTGATCTTAAGGTATCACTTCCAACCTGGGTTATTGTACAGTTCCATGACTCTATGATTCTAAGTTCAGAGGTGCTATTACTGGAATGGAAGATGGAATCTGACTTAAGCTCAACCACATCTTATGGGACTTCTCTGTTAGACCTGACACCATATTTTTTTATAGTTAATTATTCTAAATCAACTCTTAACAGAGCTCCCATTCTCAGATTGTTCTATGTCATAGTGGCCAACATACTGAGTATGTGCATTAGATAGATGAGGAATATGTGGATCTCTTCATATGCTGGATGACTATGTTAAACACTAAATTAGTCAATATGAAGGTAATGACAAGTGATAGGACAAGAGGAAATGGCCTCAAGTTGTGCCATTGGATGTTTAGAAAAAAAATATTCACTGAAAGAGTTGTCAAGCAGTGGAACAGGCTGCCCAGGGAAGTGGTGGAGTCACCTTCCCTGGAGGTATTTAAAAGACGTGTAGATATGGTGCTGAGGGACATGGTTTAGTGGTGGGATTGGTTGTGCTAGGTTAATGGTAGGACTTGATCTTCAAGGTCTTTTCCAACCTAAAAAATTCTATGATTCTATGACACTTCTTTGATAATTTTTTTTAAGTATTTCCTTACAAATCCCTGACTTGAAAAATCTAATTTTGAGTGACACTGGGAATGATGAATACATAGTCCTAATGATTAGCCAGACAAATTTTTGAAGACTCTGAGTTGTATAAATTATAGAGTAGATTACTAACTTCTCTCTTTGCAAGCTAACTGAAACAATGTCAGGTTTTGTTTTTTGGTTGTTTTTTTTTGCAATAGATATTCCATTAAACAGGAATTGCAGTGTACTATTTCTTTGTTTATATCTTTTTCATGCACTCTCATGAAGCATATACTCTTCATCAGTCATCAGTGTACTGTACATTTATTAAAAATAACCCTAAAAAATTGGAAGAAACATACTTCAAAACAAATCTTCATGTGTGGACTTCTGCTGTAATAAATTTATCCAGACCAAATTACTGAAATAATACATGATCTGAGAAAAACACTGCACAAGAGATTTGATTTCTAAAATCTATTCATTGTTTTACATGAGGTCTTCTATTATAAAGCATGTATTCAAAATAATGTAGAGAACAGCAGAATATTTCATTACAGTTTGTCTGCTTGCCTTAATTTGGAAAGATGTAGGCAAGGCCTGTTCACTGTATACAGAGTCAGTCAACAGAAATCACTGTAATTATTCTGGATTTATATCCCTGTAAAATAAATCAAATTCACAACAAAATAAATAATTACTGCAGACTGTAGAAATCTGTTAAAAATAAATCAGCAGAAATAATTTATAAATCCTTTGGTAACACAAAATCATCCAATGTCATTAAATACTTCACCAAGCAAACTGTGGATTTTAAAACAAATTCAAGCTATTTTAAAATACTTTACAGTTTATTTAAAAATTCTAAGACTGCTTTTTACAAGTAAGATGCTTTCTTTGTGCTAATGATCTGTGTCATGTAATGCACTACATAGTTCTGAGATGAACAAATGGTTCAAATGATGTTACATTCACCTAATGAAGATAATCTTGGCAAATGAGACTATATATATTGCAATACCATACAATACAGTTCTGAAGCTTTGTTTCTGGCAAGTGTCATACAGTCAAATTGTTTTTCTTCAGCAGATTGAAATCAAGTACTGTAAGCTATTTGGGGGAGCCAGTGACAGAAGCATTCTCCACATCCATTCCATCATTTTCTGTCCTTGTTTGGTCATTTCTTCACACCCTCATCTGATATGTGATACCATTCCACCACCATTTTATCTGCTTATCTGCTGATTGCTTTCCTGACACTTTGCCCTCCAGTAATACTTGCTCCGATTGTCATCCAATCTGTTGCTAAAATAGAAAAAGGTTTTCAGTTTTGTCTCTCAGATGTGTATATTAAATGTCTACTGCACACCAGCTGCTGATGTATCTACCTATTGGCAGTTCAAACATTGGCTATTACAAAGGAATATGTGTAGAAAGGAAAATTTACAAAGATGATTGTTTGAGCATAGTCTGTGCATCAGGCATGTGACCTGTGGACCAAATAATATCTGCATATTTTTTATAGAGTTCTTTTCATATGGTTTCTGTAGTGAGTGGTTTTACAGTCAAGCCACAAATAAAGAAATAAAGAAATTGGAAGGTTCCATTTTTTTTATAAAATAAATTTTTGGTATTAAGCAAATACCATAACCAAGTTATGGTGAATATTCATTTAAATTTGAAATTAATTTATTCTGAAGTGTTTGCAATGCTTTTTCTTTCTAAAAGTATCAATGCTAATAGATATTTTTTACAGAAGTTCAGATAAATTAATTCCAGAGTAGCATGCAGAATCATAAAAAGTAGTGCAAATTTTTAAATGTAAGTAATTATGTTTTGTGTACTTGCATATTGATACTGCTAGGGAATAAAAACTCTGTGAGTGACTAAGCTACCCATCCCAAACTAACAAATTCCTATAAAATCAGTAAATTTCACCTGCTCTTAAGACCTAAGATACTTCATTACATTAAACAATAGAACATTTTAAAATTGCAAAGCAAATATTTCTGCTTCTGAACTACTGGGAAGGTCCAGCTCGATTGGCATATCCTCTTGTGTTGACTAACCAAGTGGCTTTTGCTAGATGTGTGTCCTAGTGCTTGAAGGTTCCACCTCCCATTACTTTCAGTGTAGTTTTCAACAGTCCATTGTACCATTCAATTTTCCCAGATGCTGGTGCATAGTAGGATATGTGATAGACCCACTCGATGTC
>VZZY01001670.1:6535-32517 GCA_013400335.1 Eurystomus gularis
ATAAAACAAGTAAATACAAGAATCTTGAAAACGCCCTCGAAGGCGGAGCGAGACGTGGAGAACTTCGGTAACGGCCGCTTGGAAAGAATCATGATACTAATAATTATAATTATTAATAAAAAAACAGAACCCCCAAATTAAATACGATGCGCAGTGAGGGGAGGGGGGGGCTCGGTGGGCGCTGCCGGCCGGGTTGGGTTCACAGGAAAGATGGGATTTACCCCCAAAAATCCCTCCCCGAGGCCTTTTTCTAGACTCTCCCGGAGAGGTTTTGGCGTGGGGGGGTTTAGAAAAAAATAATAATAATAACAATCAAGGGGAAAAGGGGCTGGAAAACGGCAGGGAGGGCTGGAGAGCAGAGCGGGTCTCCGGGGTGCACCAAAGGAGCCGAGGAGACCACGGCCACGGCTCTTGGTGGTGGCCATGGCTCGTTGGGTCAGCGAAGGCAGTGGTGGCCTCACATGGCACAGGGGGGTCCTGGAAGAGCGTTGTCCCTTCAGCGCCGGCCCCCCCCGCCCTCACACGTGCATTTACGGGGTTTTCTTCCCCAGGCGAGGAGCCTTTTCCGAACTGTTCTCCTTTATTCACGTTGGTTCGGGAGGTTCTTTTGGTGGGTTTTCATTTTGGAATACAAAAGTCCACGTTAAAATCTTGGATCCCTCACGTGCCAAGTGCAGAGGCGGGAAGGTTCAACCGGGGGCCTCCGTGCCCCCCCTCGCAACGCCTCGGTGTGTCCCCCCACCCCAGACCTCACCCGTCTCCAGCCCGCGGCGGGGAGGGGGCGAAACGGGGGCCTGGGTTTGCTCCTCAGCTCTTGCCCACCTCCTCCTCGGAAACACCAAGTCCCGTCACAATTTGGCTTCTCACGTCCTACGAGAGCAGAGCGGCGCTGGAAAAATGCACGGAACACACGAGCTCTGCTGGTAGTAAACATTATTTTTCTTTCTTTTTTTTTTTTCCTTTTAAAAAAAAAAAAAAAAAAAAAAGAGGTTTCATGAAACCTCGGCTTCCAAAGCTGGGAGAGTCGATGCCACCTGATCGCATCTCTGGAGAGGCGTAAAAAACCAAAATCATTCGCGTGAGAGACGAGGAGGAAAAAAAACAAAACAAAAACCAAAACCAACAACAACAACAAAAAATCTCGCCATGATCGTGCTCGGGGCATGGTCACTGTTCCAAGGTCACCACTTCCACCGCCTGCCCGTCCATGGTGACGGTGCTGTCCGCTATCCGCGTGGTCACGGGGGCCATCGCCACCTGCACCGGGCCGTTGCCTTGGGCCAAGCTGGTCACCACGGTCTGGTACATGCTGACGGGGATCTGGACGAGACCTGAGGAGACAGCAGAAAGAAATGGTAGGAGCGGGGTTGGGAGGGAAGGAGCAGAGCGAGAGTGGGAGGAGGGATGAGGTTGGGGTGGTCACACGCCATAGTGTGGTCATCGGGGGTGTGGTTGTTACTCCTGAGATGATTCTTGGGATTGTTGGAGTACTCCTTGCAGCTCTGGAGGCCTCAGCACAGCAGAGACATGGACCTGGTGGAGCGGGGCCAGAGGAGGCCCCAGCAATGATGGGAGGGTGGAAGCCCTCTGCTGGGAGGCCAGGCTGGGAGAGTTGCCTGGAATTGGGAACCCTGGGGCTGAGGAAGGGATAAATTGGGCTTCCCCCCTGCTGTGACTCTTCCACCCCCTGTAACTCAAACACCTTCTGAGTTGCAGGGCACGTGAGAAGGATCCCATCAGCGTGCAGACCACACCAACCATCCTGCCCATGAGCCCCGGTACAGCCACCGGCCTCTCAGACACAACCCATGTCCTCCAGACACAATCCATGTCCTCCAGGTCACTCTCCACCCCAGCCAGGTCCTTCTGCCCTTGCACCAAGATGGGCAGCGTGGGTCCAGCAGGCCTTGGCCAGGCCATACCAGCTCCAGACACTGGCTGCAGGTGCTCACACACGTATGTGTCTGACATATAACAGAGATAAGGGAAAGCAAACCAAGGTTCTCCACCCTTCCCCAGTCATGGATGGGGCTGGCAAAGCAAGAAACATCTTTTTTTCCCAAGGAAAAAGCTCCAGAAAGGAATCAGGTGCCCCTCAAGCTGGAGCTGGCAAAGCTTCAGGAACGTTCTTGGCCACCGCTGTGCCCAGCGCGGTGAGTCCCGGGTAGCTCGGTAACACCAACCAAAGTGACAACAAAACAACAAGGCCCCTGAGGATATTGTGATGTGAATGATGGAAAGAGGTGGAAAAAATAGCAAGGAGCGCTGGAGGAGGAGAAACAGGAGGAGAAACTTGTTTGGTGTGAGGGTGTGGGAGCCTGGCCCAGGCTGCCCAGAGAGGTTGTGGAGTCTCCTTCTCTGGAGAGCTTCCAAAGGTGCCTGGACACGATCCTGGGCCCCCTGCTCTGGGTGAGCTGCTGGAGCAGGGGGTTGGACCAGATGATCTCCAGAGGTCCCTTCCAACCCCACCGTGCTGGGATTCTGTGAAATCCTGCAGGTAGGCAAGAAAAACTTCATATTTCTGCTCCCATATTATAGAATCATAGAATGGATTGGGTTGGAAGGGACCTCTAAAGGTCATCTAGTCCAACCCCCTGCAATAAGCAGGGACATCTCTAACTAGATCAGGTTGCTCAGAGCCCCATTGAGCCTGACCTTGAATGTCTCCAGGGATGGGGCCTCCACCACCTCTCTGGGCAACCTGCTCCAGTGCTCAACCACCCTCATATTAAAGAACCTTTTCCTAACGTCCAACCTAAATCTGCCCTTTTCTAGCTTAAAACCATCACCCCTCATCCTGTCGCTACAGACCCTTCAGCCACGGCAGGGATTGTCCCCCTGCAATCACCTGCCTGCACCCTCAGCTTGGCAAGATGTGACTGAGACAAGCGAGCTCGTAAACTCCACCTCATCCATGACCTTTCTGAAATGATCCACACCTCTGCTGGGAAACAAAAAGCTTCTAGAGGTCAACAAATCCTCGCAGCCAGCAGTACAGGAGGGCCACCCCTGACAGAGCATCCAGAGGGTTTAAGCCAGCAAGTTCCTGACCTGGGCCTTCCCAAAAAAGCAGTGCAACCTCTTCTGGTTGAGGTTTGTGCGGCAGGACAGCCCTCCGTCCCACCAAGGACACGCGTTTAATCGCCCGAGCATGGCTTGGTGTCCTCAGATAACTTGCTGCACAGACAGGAAAGCTTAGGAGTTAATCGTGCTGACCAGGTGGGTGACCTCGGTGCAGCGCAGTCCCTCAACGTTCCTCCTCTCGGGATCTCAAAGCGGGCAGGAACGTTTCGAGATCCCCCCAAGCCAAAGGGCTGCCCCACCTCAGAAGGGTTGTGGCCACGCTTGTCCAGTGCACGGCCCAACCGAGGAACTGCTCTCCTGGTGGGATGGTTCCATACCGACTTCTGAGTCAGGAGAAGGTACAAAGATCTCATGGTGCTTTCTAATAGATGAGAGTTTCAGGCAACAAAGCGCTGAAATGAGAGCCCACGCTCAGCCCTCTTGAAGAAAATCTCCTACCAGACCCTTCCTGGAAACATAGCAGAGCCCAGTTTAAGCAGGTTCTGGCACAGAGCTGGAGATCTGGTCTGGGATGCACCTAAAATCCCTGCTCCAGACCAACAACCCAACTAAGCCCTTTAGGTTACTTGGGTTGCTAACCCAAAGGAGACGGCTGGAGCTCTCCAACGACTGTCTACCACCCATGGCCAACGCAAAGACCAGAGTCACCAGTACCACGGAACGTTAAAAGCCTGATCCCTCCACGCTGTCCAAGCACCGTAGGGCTGCTACCAAAGACGGATGCTATCAAAAGATGCTGAGACATGAAGACCCAACCAGGGTTCTTCTTCGGAAAGGATGGGTTCACATCACCCAAGGTTTGGCCAAGGCTGGAGCGCAACGGCAGAGCAGGGAAGTCTCTGTGAGAGACGGCGACACGCGGAGCATGGGATTAAAGTAAATCGCCTCAGCGCCTGACGTAGCGGCCTTCCTGCCGGGGTGGGAACAACCCCCAGGAGGAGAGGGCTGGAGAGGCTGCTCTGCATTAAAGCAGAGATGATCGCCCTTGGGAGAGAGACGATTAAACTACTGAGATACCGTAATCAGGGCTCGGATTGGCCCCGCGCTGCATCTGCTCAGACCTGCACCCTGATTAGCCCTAATCTAGCTGGCATATGTTAATCTAAAGCATGGATTTCAGACCCTTTCAATTGTATTAAAACCAGGAAATCCAGCAGACAAAAAAAAAACCCCAACTTCTTGGGTCTCTGGAAAATAGGTATGTGCAAAGATTGAATCGTTTGGGTTGGAGAAGATTTTTAAGATCATTGAGTTCAACCAATGCCAGGGCACCACTAACCCCTGGCCCTCAGCACCACATCTCCACGGCTTGGAAACCCCTCCAGGGATGGGGACTCCACCACTGCCCTGCCCAGCCTGGCACAGCCCTTCACAGCCCTTGCCAGCAAGACATTGCTCCTCAGCTCCAACTGAAACCTCCCCTGCTGCAACTTGAGGCCGGTTCCTCTTGTCCTGTCACTTGTTCCTTGGGAGAAGAGCCCGACCCCACTTGGCTCCAACCTCCTGGCAGGGACTTGTCCAGAGCCAGAAGGTCTCCCCTGAGCCTCCTTTGCTCCAGGCTCAACACCCCCAGCTCCCTCAGCTGCTCCTCTCCACACTCCTGTTCTAGACCCTTCTCCAGCTTTGTGGCCTTTCTTTGGATGGGGCACCCTTGCCTGGGACAGGGAAGAGGGATCCCGTCGGATCCCACCCACGTCTCAGACCAGCTCCTGCCTGGGGAAGGACAACAACAGAGATGGTGAATCCTGTACCAAGCAGCACTGACCATGGCCATGGGCTCCTGGCAAGCGGGAACACGCAGCCAGGCTGTGTGTTTGGTTCCTCTTCAAGAAGCTGCCCAAAAAGCCCCTCTGGAAGGAGTGGTGGGTGAGACACGAAGCCCAAGCACCTCCATCCTCTTGCGAATCACCCGTGCCTGGCCACCAACCCCACCTACCTGCCAGCACCTCCTGTCCCCAGCAGGGACAAGGAGTCAGCTCCAGCTGGCTGGGTGCAAGGACAACATCTACCATGGGAGCTGGGGCAGAACCAGGACCGAGGTCCTGCCCCTCACTTACCTGCAGCAGGCCAGGGAAAGACTTCCTTTTGGTGGAGGATCAGCCAGCTTTGCTCAGAAGGAGGCTACGGCATGGCCAGCGTCACCTGACAGCCACAGAGGGGAACAGGTCAGGACATGAGGGTGGTCAAGGGAGCAGAAGAGCCATGGCAGGCCTTAGGGGTTGAGATGGCCACCATGAATCAAAGAATTAGAGTCAACTGAATCCAAGATGGCTGCGGCCATTCTCTAATGCCAGGTTGGACGATATCAATGGCAGCATTTCAGCTGGGGGATGGTGACAAGCCATTGGAGATCCTGGGAATTGGTGTCCGGGTTCAGCAGCACCCTGGACAGTCAATGCTCAGGGCACGTGGGCCATCAGTGCCAGTTTCTGCCTTGCTTTAACACATCTTCACCTTGAGATCAAGGCAAGCGCAGCAGAAGGAAGAGACACTCCCAGTCTCCAGCTGTTGGGCACATTCCCAGTCCTTCAGGATCTGGAATGCTGTCCTACTCAGGGACACAAGACATGCTGGTTTTTCCCTGGTATCTAAGGTTGTGTCCACTCCCTGAGGTGTGTCCTCACCTCCTGTTCAGTGTCTGGTAGTTCAAGGTGGCTCGGGCCACCTGCTGAGGTGCTCAAAGTACACAGTGAACGAGCCAAGATCCACTCTTCAACGCCCCAGTTCTATGAACTGGTTCTTTCTTGGCCATAGATGAGGTGAGGTCTACACTACCCTGGCTGTTGATACAGCCCATCATTGCTTGACCACACCTGGAGAGAGGTGCCAAGGACTCATCTGTCACCATCCCATGTGGTTCCACATCCAGTAAAGCTTCTTTGGTGGGTTTCTCATTCCAGGTATGAAGCAATCATACTAGATGTGGATGGAAGATGGGCTGGAATGGCAAAGCAGATCCTCCCACCATGGAAGGCCCATTGGTGAGGAAACCATAACAGTCCAAAGGAGCCTTGGACAAAGCTCTGGACTGAACATGTCAAGTCGTGACCTGGAAGCAGATGGTATGAAGATTCTCGCTGCCATATGTCCTCTGAACGTTTGGTGTGCTCTCCTTACACCAGCAGTGGGAGTTTTCAGCTGGACAGTCAGGTTCTGCAAGCCTTGAAACACAACCTGAAGTAGAAAAGTCTTCTTTGATACCAAGACAGGAGTTGTCTCCACAGCCTGTATGGACAATGTGGACATTCAACATACTTCTGAAAGCTTTATCCTCATGACAAATGCCCAAGAACACACAGAATGGCTGGAGGAAACTGAACAGTGGTGTCATCTCAAGGGGCCTCTCAGCTGCCAGTCTCTCGTTGAGTGAGACATGTCCTGACGTTGCCAGATGTCCTCTTCCCAGCTGAGATGGGCTCCTCCGGTGAGTGTCTTGGCATGGTCCTCTACACCATGGAAAGGCTGAACAGCAGGACCTTGCATGTAATGCTGTCTGCATGGAGCTCCAACAGAAACACAAGAGCAAAGTTCTGGAGGGCCAGGAAACAAGAACCAGCCCCATTCTCAACCAGACAACAGCAACCACTGTCACCACACTGAACATCAACGCAAGAAAGGAAAGAGCCTCCTCTTCTTTCAGGAAGTGCAACATCCTCTTCTGTGGCAGCATCAGCCACAACAGAGAGCTGATCTCCTGCCAAAGCAAAGTCCTGCGGGAATGGCCTCTGGAAGAGGAAGGTGGTGAGCAAGCAAAAGGCAAATGGAGAAACCGTTTGGCTCCTGCATCAGGGCACCAAGAGCCTCAAGCAAAGCTCAGCCCTGCTCGGTGGTACTGAGCCAGCCTAAGCCCAAGGAGAGGGAGAAGGGGAGATAGTGACAACCTTTCCTACCCACCTCTGGGGAGGCCGGTGATGAAAGAATTTGAGAGAGATGCCGTTGAGAGCGATCACCTTGGAGGCCTTGATAGAGCAGAGGATATCATCTGTCTTTTAGCTAGGCAACACAGGGAGACCTTCTTGTGGCCTTTCAGGGCTTCAAGGGGGCCCAGAAGAAAGATGGGGACAAACTTTTGAGCATGGCCTGTTGTGACAAGAGAAGGGGTGATGGGTTTAAACTAAAGGAGGAGAGATTTAGACAAGATCTAAGGAGGAAATTTTTGATGTTGAGGGTGGTGAGAGCCTGGCTCAGGTTGCCCAGAGCAGTGGTAGAAGCCCCATCCCTGGCACCATTGCAGGTGAGGTTGGCCGGGGCTCTGAGCAACCTGCTCTAGTTGCAGATTTCCCTGCTCAGTGAAGGTGGGGTTGGACTAGGTGACCTTGAAAGGTCCCTTCCCACCCAAACCATTCTATGAGTCTGATTCTATGACAATCTTATAAAGAAACAGGACCCCAGCTGAGAGCTGCAGGTCCCTTTCCAAAAGGAGTCCAAAGCCCACTTCAAACCATCAGAAGCCACAAGCCACAGAAAGTACATCTGATGCAAAGGACACCGAGGTTGATACATGTTGCTCTCTTGGACACCAAAGAGGTGAAGTGTTGGAAGTTGTCCAGTTTGTCACTTGCTTTGAACACCTGTAAGCACTGCAGAGTCAGGAGACCACCGTGAGGGGACTTCCAAGTCCCCCAGATCCCCGTGAGAGCTCTGAAGGCCTTGTAGTGCTCATGCCAACAATGAAGGAGGCTGAAAGGAGTGAAACTTTACACTGGACCTTCTTGGCTGTTGACCTTCAACTCATTCAGAGGACTTCTGCTTCAGCCTTCTCAGTATTGAGAAGAAACCAGTAGAAACTTTGCTCAGCATGATCCTGCCGTTGCATTTCACAGTAGATATTCCTGCAACTTCTTCTTCCCTTCCTCCAGAGACACGGGGCTGAGCAATCCAACCGAAATTCCTGTGCTCAGGAGCGCACGACAGGGCCCTAGCACACAGGGCAGCAGACACCGTCTCATCGCTACCTTTCCTTCGAGCCAAAGGTGACTTTTGAAGATACAATGGAAGAATTCTGGCAGACAATTCCAAATGACCAGGGTGCAGATTTTAACGCACAAAAACCAAGCAGGGAAACGCGTCGTTGGAACACCTCTGAACAACGGAAGGTTTGTCATCAGACAACCACTAAATGTAAGGTCAGTGAAGCTCTGGAGCAAGGTTTCCATCACTGGAGGTCGTTTAGAGCCAGCTAAGGCTGATGGTGGCTCAGGCAAGGGGCTGGTGTAAGAGACAACTTGAATTCCTTTCAGCCTGGTACGTGAACAAGATTTTGCAGGCTCCATTTTATGTGAAGGTGCTTTGGTCCACTGATGTTAGAGTCACAAGTAAGAAATCTTGAGATAGCACCAGGACATACTGGACAAATCAGAGGTATGAGAAACAGTGTGGCCAGCAGGACCACGGCAGGGATTGTCCCCCTGCACTGGGCACTGGGGAGGCCCAACCTCCAATCCTGGGGTCAGGTTTGGGCCCCTCACTCCAAGAAGGACCTTGAGGGGCTGGAGCGTGGCCAGAGAAGGGCAACGGAGCTGGGGAAGGGTCTAGAGCAGGAGTGTGGTGAGGAGCAGCTGAGGGAGCTGGGGGTGTTGAGCCTGGAGCAAAGGAGGCTCAGGGGAGACCTTCTGGCTCTGGACAAGTCCCTGGGAGGAGGTTGGAGCCAGGTGGGGTCGGGCTCTTCTCCCAGGAGGGAAGGACGGGCAATGGGCATGAGCATGTATTTGCAGAAGAACAAACCACATCTCTAAGAAGCTCAAATCACACCAGCTGAAATGAGTGTTCTCAAAGTCACATCACCCTGAAAACCCCTCTGACTAGAGAAGAAACATCCACGCGCTAAACGTGTCCCGTAAGATATGAGGTGTTGACGTGACACCATGGATGGGATTTCCCCCAAAGTCAAGTGGAGAAATCAAGCATTTCAGGAATCCTACCACACTCAGTGGTGACAAAGGAAGCAGAAGACATCTCTTAACACAGGCACCTACTTCAAGATAAGATAAGCTGTCTTCTGAAAGCAGGCTCCCCTTTCTCTCTCCCCCTTAACTACTGTGAGTGCATCAACGACTAACTCAAATTAGATGTCTCTTAGAACAAGATGACAATTGGAAGGATTGTCACCACCAGAAATGGCTGACTGACCAATCACAAACAGGCCATGCAGTGAGTTAAGCTCTGAGAACTTCCCAGGCACACCACAGTCACAGCCCTTTCCCACACACCCCCTGTGCCACTCCCTTCAAAACACAAAAACTGCTCCACCAAATGATAATGAGCTGGGGTTCTTCAGCCTGGAGAAGAGAAGGCTCCAGGAAGACTCCATTGGGGCCTACCAGTATCTGAAGGGGGCCTACAAGAAAGCTGGGGAGGGACTTTTTACAAGAGCTTGTAGTGATAGGACGAGGTGTGATGGCTTCCAACTGGAAGAGAAGAGATGTACATCAGCAATCAGGAAGAAGTTCTTCACTCTGAAGGTGGTGAGACCCTGGCACAGGTTGCCCAGGGAAGCTGTGGATGCTCCATCCCTGGAGGTGTTCAAGGCCAGGTTGGACGGGGCTTGGAGCAACCTGGTCTAGTGGGAGGTGTCCCTGCCATGGCAGTGGGGTTGGAACTGGATGATCTTTGAGGTCCCTTCCAACCCAAACCATTCTATGATTATTTCTTGGTCTTTTACCTTTCCCTCTACAAGAGAGGAAGACAACCCATCCTCACAAAGGGACCACTCAGCTACTTGAGGCTCCGTTCAGCAGACCATGGCAGGGCAGGCAAGAATCCAAGAGAATTCACAAGCCCAGTCTTCACCCCAGAGAGAAGACCTAGAGAACACCACTCTTCCTTATCAAATGACTAACAAGACCCAGGAAGAGGATTCCAAAGCTCTTGAAGGTTTTAGGGTTTGTTTTGGGCCGCATTCTTTTGGAGTTCTTTTAAAGTTCTTTTAAAGTTGCAGTAATTTGAGACGAAAACACTGAGTTTGGGATTCCCGATTTCCAGGAGTCTCTGTTGCTGGAGAGGACAACCCAACCACATGACACAGACAGAGGCTCAGCTATCCTCATGGATTTACCTCCTCTGAAGCCTCAGCATCTCCATGGAAAGAGGAAGACCCCAGTGAGCCAACCTGATACCCAGACTCTTCCCTGGCACAGCAAAGACCCATAGTCTTCACGTAGTGGTGACAAACATCTCCTTCACCCATGACTCTTCACAGCTGCCAGGCAACTCTGCCTTTGCAGCCCCTCCCTGACACACCAGAAGCCTTCCACCTGCGATCACCTGCAGCAAGGACAGTAACGTAAGAAAAAACTTGCAATTATTTTTCATGTTGGAAATGATTCATCTAAAATCCCAGGTCTTCTGCTTCCTCCTCATTTTCATGTAGCTGAAAATTCCCAGGAAAAGGGTGCTTGTGGATGAAGGCAAAGCAGCAGCCTGGAATCCTGACGGTGGATTAGCTCCATGCCTCCAGCTCTTGTGTCTTACGTAAGGTCACCTGTCCTTCCCTCTCCTCTTTATGGGGTGTTGAGGGTGAAGTTAGAGCTTGATAACAGGACCTGGACATCGGCTGAGGCAAAACAGGGAGGTGATTGTGCTGCTCCGCTCTGGAGTCCTCAGCACAGCAGAGACATGGAGCTGGTGGAGCGGGGCCACAGGAGGCCCCAGCAATGATGGGAGGGCTGGAAGCCCTTTGCTGGAGGCCAGGCTGGGAGAGTTGGGCTTGTTCAGCCTGGAGAGGAGAAGGCTCCACGGAGACCTTCTGGTGGCCTTGCAGGACTTCAAGGGGCCTGTCAGAAAGATGGGGAGGGACTTTTAAGCAGGGCCTGTTGGGACAGGACAAGGCGGGATGGTTTGAAACGAAAAGACGGAGAATTAGACCAGAGAGAAGGAAGAAATTTTTGATGCTGAGGGTGGTGAGAGCCTGGCGCAGGTTGGCCAGAGAGGTGGTGGCTGCCCCATCCCTGGAACCATTGCAGGTGAGGTTGGCCGGGGCTCTGAGCAACCTGCTCTAGTTGCAGATGTCCCTGCTCCCTGCAGGGGGGTTGGACCAGATGACCTTGCAAGGTCCCTTCAACCCAACCCATTCCATGATTCTATGGATGAAGCTGTGTCTGTTCAAGCCAAGTTCTTCGCTAGACCTCACCCACTAGTGCTGGGTCTCCAGCGTAAGTCACTAAACCCAACCCCATTTGGTGTGTAGGAGAGGCGAGAAGCACACGAGGATGGTGTGTGTCTACCTGCGAAAAGAAAGCTTTTTTTTGCCAGACTCCACAGCTGAAAGCTTAGCCAATAACCCTTCTAAGCTTCCTTGACCGGCGGCTTTGCCGTGGAGTGAAGGGCACACCCGAGAAGATTAGCAGCCCATCACGGGCAATCAAGTAGACAGGAACTACAGTTAAAAATAGAGAAAGTGCAGCAACCCCCAAGGTCTGCTCCGGTTGGGATTCGCTCTCCTCCTGATCTGTTCTCTGTTACTGAAGAAGCCAGAGTGGGCAGGTGGCATCAGCACCAAGCTTTGGGAACACCAAGATTGGAAACACCAAAAAATAAATTGGAGTCTGCTCCTCTTATTAAAAATGGGATATTGAACCAGGACTGGGCAGGCGGGCAGTGCAGCACCTGGACCATCTCCTAATGGTGATCCCTTATTATATTTTTCCACAAATACTTCCCTGACTTGCCTGCTATTGACATCTCCAGGGGTTCTTCCAGAGGAAGAACTTCCTATGGAGGCTGATTCTTCCCCTGCCGTTGCAAACAGCCTTTAGGGTCCTGTAGTTTCTATATGGTTTTATTAAATGAGAATGAAGGCAGGGTACCTAAAGTTGCTATCTAAGGTATCTAAAATGGACAACATGTTGTACTACTTGAAGGACCAAAGTCCTGTTTAGAAGAAAGTCATCTGAGTTGAATTATTTATTGTTTTTCAGCACTGAAATACTATATTTTAAAGAAGCAGGTAATTATCTGGCAGGGTTTCTGCAGGAGCAATATTCTGGGCATCCTCGTAAATCATAAATAGCGGAGCCTGGCTGAATACCAAAAGACAGGAGTGTCCACTGCCCAAAAGCTGGTGGACTTCAGCCGGCAGAAGCACCAGCGGCCAGCCACACATGTATGTCCTGCATGATGGCTGCAAGCGAGAGCACAGGAAGTTCCACCTCAGCATGAGGAGGAACTTCTTGACTGTGAGGGTTCCAGAGCACTGGAACGGGCTCCCCAGAGAGGTTGTGGAGGCTCCTTCTCTGGAGACTTTCCAGACCCGTCTGGATGCGTTCCTGTGTAACCTGCCCTAGATTCTCTGGTCCTGCTTGGCAGGGGGGTTGGACTCGATGATCTCCAGAGGTCCCTTCCAACCCCTCACATTCTATGATTCTATGACACACGGAGCAGCCTCCTCCTGCACTCAGCTTTCTGCTGCAACCTTCAGCCAAAAGCCCATGGCTGTGAAAAGGCTATCGGGGGGTTTCTCCCTCCTCTGCAACGTTGCTTTCGCTCTGCATCATGTCTGTGACCTTCAAAAAGCCAAATTTCACAAGTGCAGGAATCCCAGCACCCCCACACCCCCACCCGTCACCCCGCGAGCCGCGCTCCGCCCGAATTCCGTACTTGGGCAACCATCAGGAGAGAGCTGGGCTGATGGGATCGGGCGGTGAGGTCCCAGCACACCC
Organism: Eurystomus gularis; assembly: GCA_013400335.1. Taxonomy (NCBI): domain Eukaryota; kingdom Metazoa; phylum Chordata; class Aves; order Coraciiformes; family Coraciidae; genus Eurystomus; species Eurystomus gularis. The sequence continues at coordinate 19,276 of VZZY01001670.1, forward strand.
CGGAGACACGCGCGTCGCTCCCCCCCGCGGTGTCTCGGCACCCCTGACACAGCCATTATGGGATGCCTGGATGTAAATAGGTACCTGACACCCACCATCTTCCCCTTAAAAGCGTGAAAGGAAGAGGAAAACAACAGAAGAAGACAGATAGAGGCCCTGCAACCCCAAGGAACACCACGGTGAGGAACCTGGAGGAACACGCGGCAACGATGCCGGCAGCCAAATCCCGTGATTCCGAACTAGCAGCAGGAAGATCCACTCACCTGATGGACACTCTGCCAGGGTCCACTTGCAACCTGAATAGTCTGCTGCTAGGATGCCTGACAATAAAATGCAAGTGTAAAAGGCTGAACAACGGCCAAATACTACAGCTGGGGGAGGGGAGCATGGAGTAATCAATGTAGGCATAGGAAATATCTTTTTTTTCCTTACTAGGCAAATTAAAAAAATTCAGCATCCACATGTGAGTGGAGAATTCAATGGTCACATGCGAGTAACACGCCCGGTACGAGGCCGAGAAATGAAAATATTTCCCCCTTTATCCAGAGCATCACGTGCTAAGTGGGAGGTAGAGGAAGCGGGAGGAAAGTGGAAGATGCTTCCAGGTATTTTTGTGGGATTTTACAAACATTCCAATGATTAATTGGCCCGGAGAGGCCCGATGAGAAGCAGCTGCACAGAAACGAGTGGTAAAATGCGTCTCGGAGAAGCGGAGGCCACCTCCAACAAAGCTCTCCACTATTCCCCGAGCACAGGGATGAGAAATGAACGAGGAGAAGAAACGGTGGCCAAAGCGGCATTTCTATGGATCCCAAGAGGACAAGGCTGGGAAGTTCATGAGATCCAGGCACTTGGCCTCACTGGGCTCTGCGCAGAAGCTCGACGTGGTTTTAAGGCTATGAGAGGCTGGGATCTCCATGAGTTTCAGGAGGTGGTACACTGCGCGACAGACCACATGGAACACGGACATTAGCATACAGCGTTCAGCACACGGAGACATAAAGCAGCCGTTGTTCGGGCAGTAAGGGGATACGTAACCAGATAGTCCCTGGCTTCATCTAAAAACCATTTTCCCAGCACTTTGCCGACTCGTTCAGCCTCTCTGCTACAACAGAGTGCACATTCATGGCCAACCAACGGGTCCAGGGCGATGGCTTCTCTCGCCCAAGCGCCCCGCTCCTGGCCCCTGCGCCTCGTCGCTGAGGAAATCGCACTCTTAACCCAAGAGAGGTGACGTGAACGCAGCAAGGCAAGCAAGACGCAGAGCTTCTGGAGGAGGACAACGCCTTGGGAAGGTGTTCAAAGCTCTGCCTTGCAGACAGGGAGAGCGGCAGCTCTGGTGTCTCTGCTGGAGCCTCACCTTAGGCTAGTTCCTGCACTGGCTACAAGGAGGTAAGCGCTCTTCTTCTTCCTCGGGGTGGGGAAAAAGGGCTAGACACACACCTGAAGGGTCCTTTTAAAGTCTTCTTCAAAGCATATCCTTCAAATTTAGCTATAAAACCACCTGTGGTTCTACAGGCACACAAACTTGTTGCACTAAAAGGGGGTAGACTAAGACTAGATCCAAGGAAGACATTTTTGCTGCTGAGGGTGGTGAGAGCCTGGCTGTGGTTGCCCAGAGAGGTGGTGGCTGCCCCATCCCTGGCACCATTGCAGGTGAGGTTGGCCGGGGCTCTGAGCAACCTGCTCTAGTTGCAGATGTCCCTGCTCCCTGCAGGGGGGTTGGCCCATATGACCTTGCAAGGTCCCTTCAACCCAACCCATTCCATGATTTTAAGCAAGTGTCAAGCATCACAGTGCTTTGGTGTCATCTTTATAGGACACAGGTCCCATATGACACAGACCCCTCCACTTCCCAACCACGTAGGACCCAGCCCATCCTCAGCAATAAATCACAGCAAATACACGACTCAGATGTGGAACGTATCTCGTAAAAAGCAAGTTTTTACAGTCCACATTCCTCCTTTTTTTTTTTTGAACGCCACCGTCTCCCCCTGCCCCGGCTGCGCGGCAGGTGGGATGGGTTCCTACCTCTCTCTCCCCACAACACTTATTTTTGGTATGCTACTGCCTCTGGCAGATTCCTCCCTTTTCAACTCCTCACATCTGTTGGTTAAAAAAAACAACAAAACAACCTTGGACTTGGCCTGGTGACGGCAGAGCCCGAGCCATGCAGGCTGGCTGGTAGCAAGCCCCTTTGTGCCCCGTGAGAAGGCAACAAGAGGTGCGAGGAGAGATTTGATTTGTGGTCTTTGGGGTCTTCCAGGTCTTTTGGCCCTGTAGGTCATGCCCCGGGTGCGCAGGGGCCCGCAAAGAGGACCTGCAAGGACAAAAGCTGCAAGAAGAAATCAAGCAGCTGCTTGTGTAACAGCCAGTCCTGTCGCTTCCCGGGGCAGGACAGAACAGGTCAGTAAGTGCTTCCCGGCAGCAGAAGGAGCTGAGGTGGATGGAGAACCCCTTGTGCCTTGCTTCTGGTGTGGAGGATTCAGGCCAGAGTCCTGCTCGTTGGCTGCTCTGGCTCAGACCGCAGGTCTGTCGGGACCAGAAGCGGGAAAGCTCATCTCTGACAGCAGCAAACCAGCAGCGCGCCTAAAACCAGCCAAGGCCGAGTCTTGTGAGGCAGAATGTCATAGAACAGGATCATAGAACTGTTTTGGTTGGAAGAGACCTCTAAGCTCATGGAGTCCAACCGTTCCCCCAGCACTGCCAGAGCACCACTAACCCCTGGCCCTCAGCACCACATCTCCACGGCTTGGAAACCCCTCCAGGGATGGGGACTCCACCACTGCCCTGCCCAGCCTGGCACAGCCCGCGACAGCCCTTGCCAGCAAGACATTGCTCCTCAGCTCCAACTGAAACCTCCCCTGGGGAAACTTGAGGCCAGTTCCTCTTGTCCTGTCACTTGTTCCTTGGGAGAAGAGCCCGACCCCACCTGGCTCCAACCTCCTGTCAGGGACTTGTCCAGAGCCAGAAGGTCTCCCCTGAGCCTCCTTTGCTCCAGGCTCAACACCCCCAGCTCCCTCAGCTGCTCCTCACCACACTCCTGCTCTAGACCCTTCCCCAGCTTCCTTGCCCTTCTCTGGCCACGCTCCAGCCCCTCAAGGTCCTTCTGGGAGTGAGGGGCCCAAACCTGACCCCAGGATTGGAGGTTGGGCCTCCCCAGTGCCCAGCGCAGGGGGACGATAACTTATAATCTCTTAACACTTCACTCCTACTGGGAAGTGCAACTCAGACCCTTTTTGCACAGAAAACGTACCAGGAACCTCTGAGACAATGTGGCCGAGGACATCGTAACACATCTACGGGTTAGAGCGAAAGGAAACCACCGTGGGCCAAATCCACTGTTGGTGTGTAATCGAACGTGAACTCCCGCAGATGCTGATCCCTGTGACATCAAAGCAGTCGGAGATACCATATTGATGTCAGCAATAAATCCCAGCTTCCATTAGCTACATGTTGACCATTTAACTGCGGAGGGCCCGTTGCGCACACACCAATTAGAGTCCCCTGACGCCTGGGAGTACAAAGCTTTGTTGTTGATGGGAAGGGTGGAAGGGAAGAGATCAGCCGGCTCAGGGGAATAGCAGAGAGCCTTTCACTGCGAGGTCTCGCGTCCAAATCTGTCATAGGCCAGCGGTAACAGATGGCCGCTTCTGAAGCCTGTACCGTAGCTTATATGAAATGAGGGATTGTCTCTGGCCACCAGTGGACAAGTTATTGAAGCCACAAACACACCGCTGGTGGTTTCTGGCAGAGATGGGAGAGAAAGCAAGGGATTACATGGGTACGAAGCGATGGCTGCCTACCTGACCGAAGGCACCTCCTTCCTTGGAGGGAATGGAGGCAAATTGCCGGCAGCCTGCACGGAATCTCTGGCTGCACAAGGCTGGACCTCGGTCTGAGACCCTGCTTTAGAATCACAGAATGGGTTGGGTTGGAAAGGACCTGAGAGATCATCTCGTTCCAACCCCTCTGCCATGGGCAGGACACCTCCCACTAGACCAGGTTGCTCTAAGCCCTGTCCAGCCTGGCCTTGAACACCTCCAGGGATGGAGCATCCACAGCTTCCCTGGGCAACCTGGGCCAGGGTCTCACCACCCTCAGAGTGAAGAATTTCCTTCTAAATTCCAATCTAAACCTCCCCTCTTCTAGTTTGAGTGTCAACAGCTCCTTTGACTCATCAGCACCAGTCCCCTGTTCTCTGAACTTCCTTCAAGGTTTTGAAGATTGAAATCGTGGGGGGAAAATGGAGATGAAGGGGTTCAGGGATCCATGGCAACATGGAGGCAGACTTGTAGGGAGGGAACGTTTGTAAGCTTGGTGTGGGAATAACAAATAATGCCATGATTAATTGAAAACCAATCCCAAGCTAGTGCTCCCTCAGCCTTTCTCTTCTCAGAGTCTGTGTCTGCTCCAGGCCACACTCGGTGGGTAGATGGCAAAAAGTCCACCAGTGACCGCGTGTCCCTGCAGCAGAAGAGGGTCCATGTGAACCATTACAAAGGGTTACTCAGAGAGGAATTTCTACACATCAGTGAATAAATTAAAGGCAAAGGATATGGTGGGGGGGGCAACAAGTCAAATTCAGGCTTAGAAATGTCACCTCTGGTTTGGGAAACGAGTCAGAGGAAACCACTTCAGGAGAAATAGGGTTTTTACACTGACTCATAGAATGGTTTCGGTTGGAAGTGACCTTAAAGATCATCTCGTTCCAACCCCCTGCCATGGCAGGGACACCTCCCACTAGACCAGGTTGCTCAAGGCCCCGTCCAACCTGGCCTTGAACACCTCCAGGGATGGAGCATCCACAGCTTCCCTGGGCAACCTGTGCCAGGGTCTCATCACCCTCAGAGTGAAGAACTTCTTCCTAACATCTAACCTAAATCTCCCCTCTTTCAGTCTGAAGCCATCACCCCTCATCCTATCTCTACACTCCCTAATAAAGAGTCTGTTCCCGTCTTTCCTGTTGGCCCCCTTTAAGTGCTGGCAAGTTGCTGTTAAGGTCTCCTTGGAACAGGTTCTTCTTGGAACCTGTTTCGCAGCTTCACCTTGACTCACAGAAGCACGTGTGTGCTCCTGAGCTGGTGAGCATGCTTTGCAGCGGTGGCTGGTGTGGCTTCCAATATAGCAGCTTGCTGAGGAAAAACTTTCTTCTGAGGGTGGTGGAGCCCTGGCCCAGGCTGCCCAGAGAGGTTGTGGAGTCTCCTTCTCTGGAGAGATTCTAAAGGTGCCTGGACACGATCCTGGGCCCCCTGCTCTGGGTGAGCTGCTGGAGCAGGGGGGTTGGACGAGATGTTCTCCAGAGGTCCCTTCCAACCCCACCATGCTGGGATTCTGTGATGGACTCATGCAGCAGAAGCCACGGTCCTGCTCCCATGTGCCGGCCTGGCAGGGTCTGCGGTGCGAGGAAAATAGGGCGATTCCCTGCAATCTCCCTGCCCAGCTGTTTACGAGCTGCGGATTACGGCTGTCACATGAGCTGCTTTACAGCAAAGCCAAGCTGTCTTCATGAGCTGAGAAGGTCACTGGGAGACAGGGGCCTCCAGGGACAAACTCACCGCCCTCTGCTGCGATTTGCTTCCCGGAGGGACGCCAGGCAGAGAGAAACGCTTTCCCGACTGGTCAGAGGGCAATGAAAAATGGTCTTACCTTCAGGCCCTCTGCCCAGCTATCGTTGGGACTCGTGCCATGAAAGGGGAGAGGAGGGACATCCCCGGGGGTTGCTCTCACGCTGTCACGCCCGGAAACTGGAACTGTCCTTACAGCGACAAATTTACTTTCTCTCCCTTGTGTGCCCACAGGTGAGGGCATCTCACCAACAAGGCCACCCGAGTGTCACCAGCCAAGGGATGCCAAGGTGCTGGTGCATCTCCCCAGGCCCTCGCACAACCTGCTGACGCCTCAAAGCATGAAGGAACCAATCCTGTTGCAAGAAATGTCCTCTTCAAACCCCAAGTCTAACCCTCGACCATCAGGGCCCACGAAGAGGAACGAGTTTCACTTGGAAAAACAGAGTCTGAAGGTCCAGGGTGGCCACTCGGGAGAACGAATTAAAACCTGCCAACTTCATCATTCTGCCACAGGCAGGTCTGGTGGACAAGGAAAACATTTCTGCGAGCGAGATCGCTCCGTGGTTGCAGGATGAGGCTCTTTACTATGCCCCAGAGGCACAAGACAGATGGGGTTGTGCTTTTAGGCTTTAAAACCAGTCCCTGCTACGGAGATCCAACGAGGAGGATAAATCCGGCCCCAGAATGATCCTCTGGGCATGCTCGGGGAAAAAGCAATGGAGGAACTGGAGAGGTCAGACCCTGTGGAGAAAGCAGCTGAGGCTGTTTGCCAAGAGGGGGAGAGGACCTTTAACAGCAAAGGAGAAACCCAAACAGCCCCTTGAGCAGTTTGGAGATGTGTGCTCTGCATCATGTGCCATCGAAGAGGAGCACGGAGCGAGGGAGGCCGCGCTGAGGACAGAAAGCATGAGGAGCTCTGCAGGGAAGAAGCTTTGGTCTAAGACACCAGGCCACGAGCTTTGGAAATGAAGAGAGGTGTGAACCATGCCTTGATGCACCAAAGAGCTGTGCCTGGGGAAGCCCCAGCTTGTCGCTTTTCTCACAAGGGGTTTCTCCTTCCAGTGGGGAGGGAGCAGGCAGGAGAATCATGGAATTGCCTAGATGAGAAAAGACCTCAAGTCCAGCCATTATCCTAACAGTGACAAGTCCTTGACTAAGCCATATCCCCAAGCACTCCGTCTACACCCTCCCGGAGATGGGGACTCCACCACTGCCCTGGGCAGCCCTGTTTGATGCTGGAGAGTTCACAAAGCCCCTTCTCCTTTCATAAGATGCCTCCCGCAGCCACAGCAGCTCGCTGGGATTTCAGCCAGCTTCCCATTTGGATCAGGTTGCACCCTACGCCCACCGACAGCCACCAAGAGCCTGGAGCTCGCAGACTGCCCTGGGGTCAGCCCAGCCTCCATCCATCCAGAGCCCAGTGACATTTTCCACGGCTCTCCAGCGTTTGGTGGCTGGATCCAGCCCAGCTCACAGCTCCGAGGGTACCTGCCCGGGGAAGGCAAGAGCTGTGTCCTGCTGTCATGAAACAGCAGATTGCAGCCCGGTTCTGCCGTGACGTGGGGGGATTAGAAAGCCCCTCTCCATCTGCCCTGATTCAGTGTAATCACAGCCTGCTCTCTCAGCTCCCCGAGCCCTTGGATGGCGTAGAAGTGACCGTGGTGCAGGTAGAGGAACAGCAAGGACCTCCCCAGCTTCGTTGGTGGCCGCAGCACTCGCCCAGCATGACATGGGGGGGAGGAGAGGATCGCTCTAAGGTTAGCCGCCTTGCAAGCTCACATCTGTATGGGAACATGCTACAACGGCCCCACAGCAGGGACCATCCCCCATCCTCACCCACAGGCAGTGAGGGGTCAGCTGCAGAAGAAATGATGTCCTACAACTCAAGACCAAGCCTTGCTCCCCTCCACCGCGCCAGCGTCCCTCTCATTTGGGGTTACCTGGAGGAGCAGGAGAATGAGCTGAGATTGTGTCAGCAGGATGAAGTTGTCCTTAGTTGTCTCCTGTCTGCTGTTAAGTTGGAAGGTCTTGTAGAGAGGGGCGACAACACCCAATGTCTCACAGGGCTCAAAAAGCTGAGGGAGGGCTGCCACCCACTCACCATAAGTTTGAGTAAGTTGTTATTGCAGAACCACAGAATTGGTTTGGTTGGAAGAGACCTTTCAGATCATTGAGTCCAACTGTTCCCCCAGCACTGCCAGGGCACCACTAACCCATGGCCCTCAGCACCACATCTCCACGGCTTGGAAACCCCTCCAGCGATGGGGACTCCACCACTGCCCTGCCCAGCCTGGCACAGCCCTTCACAGCCCTTCCCACCAAGACATTGCTCCTCAGCTCCAACCTCAACCTCCCCTGCCGCAACTTGAGGCCCTTTCCTCTTGTCCTGTTTCTTGTTCCTTGGGAGAAGAGCCTGATCCCGCCTGGTTCCAACTCCCTTGCAGGGACTTGTCCAGAGCCAGAAGGTCTCCCCTGAGCCTCCTTTGCTGCAGGGGGACGATCCCTGCCCTGCTCCTGCTGCCCACACTGGTGCTGACCCAAGCCAGGATGCTGGTGGCTTCTTGGCCACCTGGGCACACACTGGCTCATCTCCAGCCAGCATATTACAGGCAGAATCCATCACACGAGAACTTCATCCTGGGAGCACTGAGAAAGGAGCAGCAAAGCAGAGGCTGGTTTTGGTCTTGGCTTAATCTACCATCCACTCAGTTCAACACTTAAGGCTTTGAATGCTCAAATCCACAACTAAGCTCTGCCAACATCGATGTGTCCACCAGAAACAGCCAAAAAACCTGCCTTCTCCAGGCTGATGTTGTCTGTGGTCTTTTCACAAGCACCATCACCCTATTCACAAAGTTGTCAGGAGCCCTGTGAAGATGCTCTGCTGGTACAGCTCTGCCAACCAAGCCTCTGATCAGGTTAGGCTTGGAGGAGGAGGAGGCCTGGAGAAATGACTCCACGATGGGTCAGGAAGCAAGGCAGAGCTGGTAGCTTCACAGGGCTGGTTTTCTGACTCCACCTGTGCCCTTTTCTTTAGGCCAAGGGTTATAAATAAAACAGCACCGGGCTGAAGATGTCAGGAGAGCACATCCCCACCCCAACCTGGGGCCAAAGCACGGAGCCCTACATGGGGCACTAATCAGATCTGCTTGCAGGTGGACCACACAAATACCTCCACCCCTTCCCATCCCAATCCTTGGACTGGAAACAGGGGCAAGCAAAGAGATGCTGCTTTATCTAGTTCTGTGCTTCCAGAGGTATTTAGAGGAACATGCTACGCACACAGATGGTCATCCCTTTCATAGAGTCATAGAATCGTTCTGGCTGGGAGAGACCTTTAAGATCACCAAGTCCAACCGTTAACCCACCACAGCCAAGCATTCAACCTCATGTCTTTCAGACAAAAGCTTGCCAAAGCATTCGGATTCCCATCTCCTGCAGGCACCTCCAAACCACTGCTGTCACCAAACAAACTGGTTTAGGTCCAAAGTCTTTCTCAAATATCCAAGTCTCACAGTCGGGGTGCATATCCATTAGGGAGATTAAAAAAACCACAGAACCCCCACAAAAACACAGAATCCACAAACCCCCACCCCTCTCTCAAACAACATCCTTGACCCTTCTCTAACCACGGACTAGTTAAAATGAGGCTGGTGAGAGCCTGGCGCAGGCTGCCCAGAGAGGTGGTGGCTGCCCCATCCCTGGCACCATTGCAGGTGAGGTTGGCCGGGGCTCTGAGCAACCTGCTCTAGTTGCAGATGTCCCTGCTCAGTGCAGGGGGGCTGGACGAGATGACCTTGCAAGGTCCCTTCAACCCAAACCCCTCTGACTCTGTGACTGTTCTCCATAAAGATGACCAGGCCCCGTCCTTCTCCTGCTAAGTGTTCAAACTGGCTGAGCAAGCACAGAGTTGTGCAGAGCTGCCCGTCTCCTTACGCAGACATCAGGCAGAACACACCTTCTCCACGAGCAAAGGTGATGTCAAAACCATCCAGCAAGCCAGGAGCCATATGCTCTGTCACCCCCCAGATACCCAGATTCAGGGATGTTAGCATGAGGGGACCAGCAAAGCTCAGGACCTCAATAACACGGCCCTCAAAGCCCAGTTTTTGGAGATTTCACCACCATAAATAGAAATAACACCCAGAATTTAATGTGAACATTGGCAAGGGTGAAGTCAAATGACAAGTCTCATTAAGAGATGGAGAAAAGCAAGGTCCAGCTGCACTGAGCAGCTCCTTCTGAAGCCACGTGGATTATCAGGGCTATGAAGATGCTGAGGGGCCTGGAGCATCTCTGTGCCCAGGAAAGGCTGAGAGCCCTGGGGCTGCTGAGCTGCAGAAGAGAAGCCTCAGAGGGGAGCTGATCAATGCTGAGCGAGAGCTCAAGGGCCCATGGGGGGCAAGAGGATGGGGCCAGACTCTTGTCAGCGGTGCCCAGCGCCAGGCCAAGGGGCAACGGGCACCAAGTGGAAGCCAGGAGGTTCCATGGGAGCAGGAGGAGAAACTTGTTTGGTGTGAGGGTGTGGGAGCCTGGCCCAGGCTGCCCAGAGAGCTTGTGGAGTCTCCTTCTCTGGAGAGCTTCCAAAGGTGCCTGGACACGATCCTGGGCCCCCTGCTCTGGGTGAGCTGCTGGAGCAGGGGGTTGGACCAGATGATCTCCAGAGGTCCCTTCCAACCCCCACCATGCTGGGATTCTGGGATTGAGGGACTATGAGATGAAGATGCAGAAGCCTGGGCAAATACCATACAAACATACCAAATAAATGGGCTTCAAATTCAACCTAGAAACACAATGAATTCCCAGTCAAGCAGCAGGTTCATTCAGACTTTCCCAGCCAGATCAATTGATAAATCTTCTGTGCTGATGGGTCATCATGGGAAGGAAGCTTCATCTTGGGAAAGCAACAACCCTATGCAATGAGAAAACAGGGTCTCTGCTGCAGGAGGACAGAGGTAGGAAAGCTATGCCATGAAGACCCTTGGTGAAACACATCTAAGGAAGCCTATGGAAGACATCAACCCTGTCTGCTTTGCCTCAGCCCAAGCTTATGCTGCAGCAAGGTGGGAACAGCTCCTTCTACATCCAACATGCTCACGTTTCCTTCCTTCCACACAGGAAGCAACCATGTTCCTTTGCCTTTATTAGTCCTGAAGATCTCAGACTAAACATTCCTTAAAAGTCTTGCTGAAGCTGAGATTTTACAGAAAAAAAAGAAAAAAGAAAGTTCTCTTCCTGACTGGTGGCCCCGAGGTGGAAAGAGAGCAGCTGCCTGTGAAAAAAAATGGAGATCTCTCAAAAATGAAGCTTCCCAACATAACAGAAGAGGACTACAAAGATGATCCAAGGGCTGGAACACCTCTCCTGTGAAGGCTGAGAGAGTTGGGCTTGTTCAGCCTGGAGAAGAGAAGGTTCTGGGGAGACCTTCTGGCAGCCTTTCAAGACTTAAAGGGGGCCTAGAAGAAGGCTAGGATGGGACTTCTTACAAAGGCCTGTGGTGATAGGACAAGGGGTAATGGCTTCAAACTGGAAGAAGGGAGATTTAGACTGGAAATTAAATGGAAATTCTTTACTCTGAGGGTGGTGAGACCCTGGCCCAGGTTGCCCAGGGAAGCTGTGGATGCTCCATCCCTGGAGGTGTTCAAGACCAGGTTGGACAGGGTCTCGAGCAACCTGGTCTAGTGGGAGGTGTCCCTGCCATGGCAGGAGGTTGGAACTAGATGATCTTTGAGGTCCCTTCCAACCCAACCCATTCCATGATTCCATGAACTCTTCAGAAGGCAGATCTATGAACGCAGACTCCGCAGATCTGAATTCTCCAAGAGCAATTCAAGAGCAGCTGAAAGACCTTGAACTTTGTGTTACGGTCACGAAGACAGGAATTGCTTGAGGTGGTAAGACCAGAACAGCTTTAAAGTCTCGCCGCAGCCATCAGGCAGCCTCACATTTTAAATTTATGGAGAAAGAAAGAAATCCTGCCCAGGCTGGAGCCAGCACGGGTCCTGCTTCCTCTTCCAGAGCAGAACAAAAGGGAACATATTGCGACGGTGCCGCGCGAGGAGGGCTGCCGGGCTGCTGCCTGTTTCTTTAAATGTAACGTTAATGCCTCGTAATCAGCTTTAATTTTTAACCAGACCCAGCCCTCCTGTCCATTTCCCCTAATTTGGGACACGTGGAAGGTAAATGGCCTGCGCTTAAAGCGGGACGGCATCAGCGGCGACAGCTGGAGAGCCTGTAAGTCTCAGCAGCCTGATAACAGGAATGGATGTCAGAACTCACCAGGGGAGGGGAAACGGGGAGGGCAAGGGAGGTGCTGGAGATGCCGTAAGGTCATTGAGAAGCTGGGCGATAAGGCCAGACGGGGCACGGCTCATTTGGTGGATGGAAACTTGCTGAAACCAAGAGATGTTGGAGAGATTTCAAATCTGCCTGGACGCGATCCTGGGCAACCTGCTCTGGGTGACCTGCTGGAGCAGGGGGTTGGAGGAGATGATCCTCAGAGGTCCCTTCTAACCTCTACAGTGCTGGGATTGTGTGAAATGCTAGAAATGAGGAAACAGCAATGGACTTGGTGGTGACTCCCTGCCCTGAATGAAGCAGTAATGATCCCCTGGCTTCCCTTTTTGGGTGTTGCTAACACCATCACCAACACGCCACGGAGAAAGCAAGTGTCTTCTAGGGCCAGCCACAGCTCAAGCCAGGAATTCAGCATCTCCTGGCATCCCCCCAGGACGCTGCCTTCTCCCTTTGCCATCTCAAAGGCATGTTCTGGAGCTAAAATCAGACTGTAGACCACATCCGAGACTTGGACACACAACGAGGGCCCAAAACCAGGTTCTCCTTGTGCTCCTCCGACAGCGCTGCCTTTGCAAAGAGGAAAGAGACCTGCAAGTGCTCCATCAGACAAAAGGTTTTCCACCAAGGAAATAAAAGGACAAAGCCCTTGAGCCTCCCTACCTCAAAACCAAACCATACCCAGAAATAACCATTCTGCATCTCCTTTAGGGACTCATCAAGGTCACTCGAGAAGCCAAGGGAAGCCCGAAGGCCAGAAGCACTCACGTGCCGTGGACATCCACCTCCAGCTCTACTCAAACCACCCGGACAAAGTGTCTGTGCCAGGCTGTGCGTGTAACACAACCACGCGTTGGTGTAGGAAGCATTAGTTGGACCGGAGGGAAAATCTGGCCGTCAACGTAGTACGGGAGGGACTCGTCTGAGCCACTATTTTTAGCCCTGGTTGGTGGGCAGACAAATCCTAATCATCAGCCGCAGCCACCACGTCATCAGCCCCAAGATGTCAAAGCAAAGCCGCCGAGCGTCCGTGACAGCCCAGCGTCAGGACAGCCGGAGCCGACCGCTCCGCCAGCACTGCCCGAGATTAGTGCCCAGGAGCAATGTAGGACAGCAGTGAAACCCAGGAGATCCATCAGGGTGGGTTAAAAGCAGCAGGGCAAGGCAAGCTGTGCCAAATCAGAGAATTGTTTGGGTTGGAAGAGACCTTTCAGATCATCGAGTCCAACTGTTCCCCCAGCACTGCCAGGGCACCACTAACCCCTGGCCCTCAGCACCACATCTCCACGGCTTGGAAACCCCTCCAGGGATGGGGACTCCACCACTGCCCTGCCCAGCCTGGCACAGCCCTTCACAGCCCTTGCCAGCAAGACATTGC
>VZZY01001670.1:32570-45506 GCA_013400335.1 Eurystomus gularis
CACGCTCCAGCCCCTCAAGGTCCTTCTTGGAGTGAGGGGCCCAAACCTGACCCCAGCATTGGAGGTATGGCCTCCCCAGTGCCCAGTGCAGGGGGACGATCCCTGCCCTGCTCCTGCTGCCCACACTGGTGCTGACCCAAGCCAGGATGCTGGTGGCTTCTTGGCCACCTGGGCACACACTGGCTCATCTCCAGCCGCCTGCTGACCAACAACCCCACGTCCTTTTCCACTGGGCACTTCCCAGCCACCCTTTCCCCAGCCTTGAGCATTGCACTGAGCAGGGACATGTGCAACTAGAGCAGGTTGCTCAGAGCCCCGGCCAACCTCACCTGCAATGGTGCCAGGGATGGGGCAGCCACCACCTCTCTGGGCAACCACAGCCAGGCTCTCACCACCCTCAGCAGCAACAATTTCTTCCTTCTCTCTAGTCTAAATTTCCCTCTTCTAGTTTAAAACCATCCCCCCTTGTCCTGTCACTATAGGCCACGGTATAAAGATTGTCCCCATCTTTCTTATGGTCCCCCTTTAAGCACTGGAAGGCCGCAAGAAGGTCTCCCCGGAGCCTTCTCTTCTCCAGGCTGAACAACCCAACTCCCTCAGCCTTTCAGGAAGCCAACGAGCTGACCTGCACTTTGCCAAGTCCCCAGTGCCTCATTTGGGTCCATCTTCCCTAGAAAGAAGATCCAATAGGAAATAAATACTCCTTTTGCAGACTGACACTTGCAGCAGATCAGCCTCCAAGCCTCCCTCCACCTTTTCTTTTTCTTCCTCATGCAAAAAAGCCACCGGTTCCCAGCGGATCATGTGCCGCTCCTCCCTGTCCCGAGGCATCCAACAGCACGAACAGGCCGTGCCCTTGTGCCAGGTTTGCCCGACGGATCTCCCTCTGCTTTCCTGCTCTCCAGGAGACACGCACTGCCCAGGGATCAGGATCCGTACTCCTGCCTTCCCCTCCTGGACGTGCTCTCCACTGGGAAGAGCCTCCACAGAGCTGGGTGGGACTGGCAACCACGTGCTCCAGGCCCGGAGGTGTCTGCGCTGCCCAGAAGAGGGTTCTCCATCTCCCATCTGTGCAGCTGAGGGTGGGGACAGCTTTCCACCTGACACCTTATTGATTTCGCTTGGGAAGCTCGGCAGCCTTTAAGGCTCTTGTGTGCAGCAGGTCACCCCAAGTGCTGCTGGCTCCTTTATCTGTGCTAACTTGTGAGACGTGCTCCTGACGCCTTATTTCCTCTGTCTGCGAAGGCAGAGAGCTCGCTAATCCCCCGTTGCCCACGTCAGAGGGCTAATGCTGTCCCCAGGCTTCCATCACACCTCGATAATCCTGCCTCACCCCCAGAGGTACGCACGGCTCCCTTTGGTTCGATGGAGAACTGGGGTTTTGGGATGACTGGAGGGATGGAGAAAGGCAAAAGTCACTGTAGGGTCCTCTTTGTGCCCGTCTGTACAGCTGCCACAGCACACCGGGCACACCATGGCTCCCAGGAGCATCTCCAGCAGCACAGGGAGGAGATACATCAGTAAGACATGCTTTGGGGCCAGGAGAAAGAGCAGCAGTTGCTGCACGTGAGGATAGAACCACAGAATCATTTAGGTTGGAAAAGACCTCTAGGATCATCGAGTCCAACCTTCGTCCAACATCTCCCTGGCCCCTAGACCATGTCTCAAAGCTCCACATCGACTCATTTTTTAAACACCTCCAGGGATGGTGACTCCATCACTTCCCTGGGCAGCCTGTTCCAGTGCCTAAGGATGAAGATGTAGGAGTGATGGTCCGTTGGGTCTCTGGCTGTGCCCAGTGCAGGTCTGTTACATCAATTCCCTGGCCACAGCTTGATTTCACATCTTCCACTGCCACTTCTCCTCTTACAAACGCCAGCTCTTTCCACCGTGCCTCTTTCCATGCACTATTTTTGAGCCCCGTCTGGAGCTTTGAGCCCACCACCCCTCTCACCTTCAACCTGGCCCCTCAGAACGTTGCACAAACCTGCAATAACCAACATGGGATGGGGATGAAGGGCTGGAGAGCAGCCCTGCGGAGAAGGACCTGGGGGTGCTGGGGGTGAGGAGCTGGAGCTGAGCCGGCCCCGTGCGCTCGCAGCCCAGCAGCCAACGTCCTCCTGGGCTGCATCCCCAGCAGCGTGGGCAGCAGGGCAGGGAGGGGATCCTGCCCCTCTGCTGCGCTCTGGGAGACCCCCCTGCAGTGCTGGGGCAGCTCTGGAGTCCTCAGCACAGCAGAGACATGGACCTGCTGGAGTGGGGCCACAGGAGGCCCCAGCAATGATGGGAGGGCTGGAAGCCCTCTGCTGGGAGGCCAGGCTGGGAGAGTTGGGCTTGTTCAGCCTGGAGAAGAGAAGGCTCCAGGGAGACCTTCTGGTGGCCTTGCAGGACTTCAAGGGGCCTGTCAGAAAGATGGGGAGGGACTTTTGAGCAGGGCCTGTTGGGACAGGACAAGGGGGGATGGTTTGAAACTACAAGAGGGAGATTTAGACGAGAGAGAAGGAAGTTCTCCCACTGAGGGTGGTGAGAGCCTGGCTGTGGTTGCCCAGAGAGGTGGTGGCTGCCCCATCCCTGGCACCATTGCAGGTGAGGTTGGCCGGGGCTCTGAGCAACCTGCTCTAGTTGCAGATGTCCCTGCTCCCTGCAGGGGGGTTGGACTAGGTGACTTTGAAAGGTCCCTTCAACCCAAACCATTCTCTGATTCTATGAACCCCAGGCTTGTGACGACCTTCCTTGGGCGGAGAACCTGCTCTGTCCTTCACGGGCAGCACTCTGCACTGCTACAGCCCTGCGCCGCTACTGCTCCAGCAAAAGCTTCATCAATATTTCAAGATGAAGCCAGGAAGCCCGTAGCCCGGGCAGCTTTCAAGTCCCCGATCAGATCAATGTCAAACAAAAGGCTGCAGCAGGAGGACGTTCCAGCGAGCGAGGCCCGGGCTGCAGGCTGGCACCGTCACCTCTCCTTCCCATCACCGATCAGGTGTCGCTGGGACGGCTCCAGCACCAGCTCATCACACCGAGCTGCCCCAGGGTGCAGAGTCTCCTCTTACTGGAGCATTCTCAGTTTCCAGCCAAGTTCAGCAATCGGCGCTGCTACCATCCCCTCCGCTTGCTTTGAGACATTACTTTGCTCTAATGCCAGCCACTTAAGAACGAAACATCTGAGCCTCAAAGCGTGGGGTCATCGGTTCCAGCATCCCCGCTCGGAGCAGATGCTCCAGAGTAGCAAGAAAACCATAATGCACTTAGCCAGTGGGACACTGCCCGGGAGCAGCGGATCTGATTTCCCTTCGCTATCGATGTAACCGATCGCGAGATTATCCGCAGCCCGCTCCCGGGCTCCCTCCTCCCTGCAAGACCCAACCTCAGCCCTGAGACACCCAGGAACCTACAGGAGTTTTGGTTCTCTTCTGTCATGGAATTGTTATTCCGATGGCAGAGAACGGGTGGGAAAAATACCCGAGACAGAAACAACAAAAAATAAGAGGTAATAATTACATCGAACGGCTAAAAATCAGGGGTGGAACACCTGAGCTGAAACGCCTCGAGCTGTTTGGTTCAATCACCCTCTCCTCTTCCCTATCGATAGGATGGGGATAAATTTATCCCTCTTCCAGGCGCGGCTAAGGGACTGGAATCCCTCAGAAGGGACCTACAGAAGGGTAAGAGCGTTCCTGGAGAGAAGCGTTTATTGGAAATATCAGCAAATCCAGACTGCGGGAGCGGCAGCGCACAGGGGGAATTTGCTGGTGAATCCCGTCACAGCTCCGCTCCCCATCCGCAGGCAGAGCCAGCAGGGATGGACACCAGCATCTCCTCCATCCCTGAGGGAGATCTATTAGCTGGTTACGTAATCAAACCAACAGCGTGGCGCTTCCAAGGGCTACCGACAAAGCCCTTCCCCTTAATGCCACCGGAGATTAGAGCAGATCGAAGGAAGAGTGGAGAGAAGGCGAGGGGCTGCGGGCGAGGTTTTCGTGGAGGAAAATGCTGCAGCCTCTCCCCTTAATGCACTCGAAATCCCACCTGATTTCCAACCCTGTTGCTAAAAAAAAAAAAAAAAGTGGAAAAAAACCAAAAACAAACCAGCCCAGCCTGCATTAAAATGATATTAATGCTGTAGAGCGAGGTAAGAGTGACTCAGGAAGGGTGTGGAGGAGAAGAGCTCTTCAGGGGAGGCATCCAGAGGAATCCTGACCATGAAAGCATTTTGGAAGCAGACCAGAAGGAGCCATGGGGGCAGATCTGCCAAAGGACGCCAACGTGCTCTTACAAATGTGATTAGCTGCTGCTTTTGAGCATCCAGGGTCAGATCCTTCCTTCGATCGTGTATCCCCCCCACGGCAGGCTCAGCGGGACACAGCACAACCCTGCTCTCCCCTCTCCGAGCTCAGGATCAGGGTTTGCACTTCATTTCTGCTCCCTCTTCAGGCTGCCAGACTCCACAGCAACAGAGGGAGCGTCCAACGCCCCGACTGAAAGGACTCTGCCCTGCACCGCCCCGTGTTCTTGCCGCTCATTAGTTATGGATGTTTTATGAGCGTGGAACGCTCACCTATGAGGTGAGGATTTTGATCGTAGAATCATTCAGGTTGGAAAAGACCTCTAGGATCATCAAGTCCAACCTTCATCCCAACATCTCCCTGACCACTAGACCATGTCCCGAAGTGCCGCATCTACTCGTTTTTTGAACCCCTCCAGGGATGGTGACTCCACCACTGCCCTGGGCAGCCTGTTCCAATCCCTGACCACGCCTTCAGTACAGAATTTCTTGCTAATATCTAATCCAAACCTCTCCTGGCACAACTTGAGGCCGTTACCTCTTGTCCTGTCGTTAGTTGCTTGGGAGAAGAGACCAACACCAGCCTCACTTTTGACCTTTGATGAAGTCAAATTTGGTCTCACCTACTCAGCTTGACATGCAAAGTGACAAGGCAAGAAGTCCTCGCTCTACCACCAAACTGCTCCCCCTTGACACTCACAGTCCCAATCGCCCCACCCTCAAGGCGATGGGTTTTTATGACTTTGAACCTTTTTTGAGCTTATTTTGACACACTTCTTTCCAGGTAAACAAGATAACCAGTGAGTGGGGAAAGCAGAGTAAAGGCATCAGGCAGACCGGAGACAGCAGGTGAGCACCAACCACACACGTTCGTTCCTTCCAGTATCATCTCTTGAACCACCTTCTATGAACTTACTGGTTTATTCACTATGAGATTCGGCTGAATAACTGCAGAAGTCACCAGACTTGGCCAAAGAGACGTCCAGGTAACAGAGGAGAATGGCTACAGAGAAGCCCTAGAACTGAGCAGTTGACTCTGGTGGCAAGATGGAAAATAAAGCAGGAGGCAAACAACCCGAGGCCGACTGCCGAGGGGGGACTGGAAGGTGCCACCCAAGCAGGAAAGTGACAGTTGCTCAAGAGCAGCCACCAAACACACAGGAAAAGTCTGAAGGAAGGAAAGGAGTAGGCAGTAAAACATTGGTTCTATTCTCCGCTGCTTCCCAGCGAAGCATTTTGGAGAGGAGCTTCTTATGGCACGGACTAGTTGTGTTAGTTGACCACGTCTGGTCCTCCCTGGGCTAGGCATGGGGCAGATACAGCGTGGGGAGCAGTTTCCCCCTCCAAATTAAGGCTATTTAGGAGCTGGCAGAGGAGGAAAAGAGCGGAGCCACCAGCATGATGGTGCTGTGCCACCACGAGGTTAGTGCCACCATTTTGTTCTGGGCTTCTACATCACAACCTAGTTGGTGACCATCTACAACGAGGCAGAACTATTCATTAGCAAAAACATTCCAAGTAAAAGAGAGGAAAAATCTCTAGCTAAGAGCAAAGATAAAACCCCAGATGAAGTAAGAACTTCCCAGCAGCCTTACCATTGGCATCCTGGACTCCGGTGAGCGCTCCGACTGCTGCTGCGGTTTCACCAGATAGGACAATTTGTCCTCCACCTTGAAGAGTGGCTTCAGCAAGCGTGGCTACTGCGTGGGCAGCTGCTTCACTGCGGGCACAGGAAAGGAGAAACAAGAGTTAGGAAGACCAACCAAGCAAACAGCATCCATTTTAATGAGGCATCGCATGTCAGGAGGACAAATCCAGAGGAGGGATTCTTACGGGGCCCAGACGAAGTTATCCAGAGTAGAAAACCTACAGTGGGGGGATCATTTCTACACTATTCAAGATGTTTCATTTCTTTACTACAAGGGTGGTAGGACACCGGAACAGGTTGCCCAGAGAGGTGGTGGAGGCCCCATCCGTGAAGATGCTCAAGGCCAAGCTTGATGGGGCTCTGAACAACCTGCTCTAGATGCAGATGCTCCTGCTGACTGAAGGGGGTTTGGACCAGATGACCTTGGAAGGTCCCTTCCCACCCAATGCATTCTACGATCCTATGCAGACACACCAAGAGTTAGTCCAGGGGCCTAATCCTGGCCTGTTCTTTGTGACTTTACTGTAATTCCTAATATTCAACTATCTGCTCAGCAATGATAGAACATTCCTGAAGGACAGTCCTTTGAAGGGTAACTGGTAGCACGTGGATTCTTATTGCGTATATACAGGAGATATATCTTCATAAGTGAATCACTTGGCATTTATTGACATTGTATTTTCTTTGCCTTTTGGTTGCACAGTTGGAGTGCTGTGAGCAACCTTCAGCAGCTGTCCCAGTTCCTCCAGACCTGGTGGATGACTATTAGCCACTTCTGCTGGCCTACTGCTAGTCACAAAATTAGCCCAAAGCCACCTCCTTCCTGCAGCTCCATCTCCTACCATTTCACAGAATCATGGAATCCCAGCACGGTGGCGTTGGAAGGGACCTCTGGAGATCATCTCGTCCAACCCCCTGCTCCAGCAGCTCACCCAGAGCAGGGGGACCAGGATCGTGTCCAGGCACCTTTGGAAGCTCTCCAGAGAAGGAGACTCCACAAGCTCTCTGGGCAGCCTGGGCCAGGCTCCCACACCCTCACACCAAACAACTTTCTCCTCCTGCTCCCATGGAACCTCCTGGCTTCCACTTGGTGCCCGTTGCCCCTTGGCCTGGCGCTGGGCACCACTGACAGGAGTCTGGCCCCATCCTCTTGCCCCCCATGGGCCCTTGAGCTCTTGNGGTGGCTTCACCAGGGCCAGAACAGAGGGGGAGGAGAACCTCCCTGACCTGCTGCCCACAGTCTTCTTCATGTACCCATTTCCTACCTTAAAGAACTCAAAAAGTCACTATTTTCTTTAGCTGCCCCTAGGACACTCTTCCTTTCCTACCCTGCTCATTCTCCAATAGACCAATTGACTCAAATATTTTCCAGGTACTCCCTACTCTTCCTTCTCAGCCTGGCCTCACAGCAGAGGGCTTCCACCCTCAGATCATTTTTTGCAGCTTCCTCTGGCCCCACTCTAATAGGTCCATGTCTCTGCTCTGCTGAGATCCTGTCTTGAGGCACAGCAGAGACTAAATGACTTGCTGAAGGCTCTTCCATTCCTATTTTCTAGGAAGCTGTCTTTCGTTCTAACAACACTCATTTTTATTCTGAATTTCTTAAGCTAATACAGGAAAAGGAACCAGCTCATTGTGACCTTAAGAGCTAAAACTAGTAGCGATGGGACGAAATTCAAATCAAAAGCCCACTGATGTTCTTGTCCAGAAAAACTTCTAGAGCAGAATACTTAGAAAAGTCTGTTGTCTGGCAACGGGCAGGACACAAATCCTGCAAGTCAGATGCCAGGAGATGGGTTTTTTTCCTGCACCCCCATGCCTAGTTACTTGAGCTGTTCTTAGAGCCTCCTGAAAAGATCACTTGTTTTTAAAAGGCTGTTTTATAGTGAAACTATTAGCAAAAAGTCCTGTTGAACCAAGCTTGTATGGTAGAGGAACGTATCTGAGGGACCTGAATCTGGATCTCAATGAGAAGAAACAGTTCTAGGTGTGATTCGGTTGCAACAGCAATTTAGAAGCAAAGTGTTGAATGCTCCCAAGGCTGAGGTGACTGCTTTAGTCACCTGTGTATACAACAAGGTGTTGGAGCTTTCCTCTGACCCTCAGCGCTGGGGGCTTGGGCCTTGTCCACTCCCATGGTTGCTCAGTCAACATCTATAGACCAGAACCCTGATTTGGATGAGGAAATACTTTGTGTACATCCCAGCAGCATGAAACCTCTTCA
This sequence comes from Eurystomus gularis, assembly GCA_013400335.1. Classification (NCBI taxonomy): domain Eukaryota; kingdom Metazoa; phylum Chordata; class Aves; order Coraciiformes; family Coraciidae; genus Eurystomus; species Eurystomus gularis. The sequence goes on from VZZY01001670.1 coordinate 40,725, forward strand.
CAGAATCATTAAGGTTGAAAAAGACCTCTAAGATCATCAAGTCCAACCATCAACCTGCCACCACCATGACCACTAGGCTTGTGCTGCTGGGCCATGTCTCCTACCATCCTCCTGCTCACTCAGGGTTCACCTGCAGCGGGCCAGCTTTTAAGAACAGCAGGCAAAGCTTGAGCAACTCACCAGAGCTGAGCAAAGACTCTGTTTCCTGCTGCATGGACCTGTAGAGAACTACACTGCAGATCCTGCCAACAGGAGTACCACCAAAAAAACCAAACAGAGCTCATGAGGCAGCTCGTTCACCTTCTGCTTCGGAAACGCATCTGGGAGAAACCCCCAAAACACTGGCCTCTGGAGGAGATTCTGACTTCTGAAGAGAGACTGTGGTGCCACACAACAGGGAAATTCAGCCTTCTGCGGTTACAGCGGCCATCAGGAACTGTCCTGCAGACGCCCTGACGAGGTTGACGGAAGTATTTGCTAAGGAAAAGACTCTACTGGGACTGCACACAGTGGTCTTGGCACCATTAGAGTGAAAACCTAGAAGGAAATGTCCTGCACACATGCGTCAAGCCTTCCTCTCTCACCCATACCTGTTGAGTGCCATGGTAACAGTTGCTCCTTGTTGCATCTCCTGAGATGCTGCCACTGCTGCTTCTGCTAACGATGCCACCGCCTGCGTGGCCTCTGATGCCTGCGTCGTCTGGATAGTCATCTCACCTCCCTGTAGCGTTGCCCAGTTCTGCTCCACCTATGGGGAAAAACAAAAAAGAAGGTGCTGGGATCAGGAGTTATCCCAAGAACGCACAGTTGCTTCCTAAAAACAAAAGAGCCTCAGAGTTTTGAGAGGTCTCTGCAGAATCCCGCGCATGCTCTGACTCTGACAGACAAGGATAAAAGGAGGGGAGCCTGGAGTCCACCTGAGAACGTTGCTGGACCCTACCACCCTCTACCAGCCATGAGCGTGGTCCTCTCCTCAGCCCACCCTCTAGTCGCTGTTCTCCATTATGTTCAGTCCTCAAACAACTTTCTCATGGACATGGAAAGCGCCAAAACCACCTGCAAACCCCCCAGCTTTCCACAAATTCCTCCTGTCCAGCCAAGCCCACAACAAAAGAGGACAGTGCTGGTGGTCGCTGTGCTCACATTGCTGCCTGCCAGCCTGGGAGGTTTCTTCAGCAGCCACCTTTCTCTGGTGCTGGAAGCCCAGCGGGGACCATGTCCCCTGGGGAACCAGGCTGCCCTTGCCTCGCTGCTTGGATTTGTTCGCTATCTTTTTGGGGACCAGTCCGTGTTCCCAGTCGGGGTTTATTTGTACGGCGCTTCTGAGCTTAGATGGGTTTGAGCCAATGGGAATCTCTTCGTGTTGCAGCGATAGGCTTCATAAAAGAAGATGGTAGATGGAAAGTATGGAGTTTCTGCATTTCAGGTACTTTCAAATCTCGTATTTCAGACCTTTACGTAGATAGGTTTCATATTACCTAAAGTTCAGTCAGTCTCAGTCACTCATTTTCCACTCATTTCTCCATTTGGGACTTCACAGCTCATGAGATAATGAGCTTACGGCCACAAAATCCACCGGGACACGAGCTAGAAACAACGCATTGGACCAAAACAGCTAAAGAAGTGGAGGACCAAGGCCCATCAGCTGACAAACCTTACTGGCTGCTTTGCAAGAGGAAGATCTTCCCCCTCCCTCTCATCACTGTCCTCATCCCCATACACGTTTCAGGCCACTCGCCATCTTGAGACTCACAAATAAGAAGGTGGTGAAGAAAAAACAAAATAGGCCTTGATTTGTTAAGATGGAGAAAGCTAAAAAGTCCATAGAAGCAGAGCTGGCACAAGGCTCCCCACCAAAGACACGTACATTTTGGTGCCTTTGGGCACAAAAAGGGTTAGTCCTAACACAGGATGGAGAAGGAGAGAGAACCTGTCGCGCTCTCACTCACATCTGCTATCACACACTCCTCAGCAGCTGCCAAAAGGGTTTCCCAGAACTTGGGCCCAGGCAAAGCTGACTCTTGTCGGAGCTCTTTGGCCATCCCTGGCAGCCTGAGGTTCACGGCAACTGCTTCGTTCTCCTGTGCCCAGAGCTGACCCTGGGCAGAAGGATCCAAAGCAGGGAGGAAGCAGTGAGTGCATCATGGAAAGGAGAAAGGAAGCTGATTTTAGAGAAGGCAACGTCTTTGAGGACAGAGGCCACCAAGCTTGAGGCCCCAGAGAGGAAGAAGCTGCAGATGATGGAGGTCTCAAGAGACTCGAGAGTTTGTGGGACACTTCAGCCCTGCCAAAACCTCAACGAGGCAAGCCCAAGCTGAGAAAGACACCCTGCCCACCACCACACAGAGGAGGAACAGACAGCCAGCTTTCAAACACATGGCAACACGCTTTGGAGAGATAAGGTGGAGCGATAAGGCAGGTCCCCGCTGTGACACACAGGGCCCCACAAAGATGCCTGAGCTGTTTGAGAACAGGGGTGGAGTAAGGCCTGGAAAAGAAGTGGGACCACCCAGGCCCTGCTCCACGCTAACACAGAGGTTGTGTCACTGAGGTACTAGTGAGCATCCTGCTCCGTGCTGCTCGATGTGCAATTTACTCAGAGCTAACCTGGAGGTGTTCAAAAAACAAGTAGATGCGGTGCTTCAGGGGACAGTCTAGGGGCCAGGGAGATGTTGGGATGAAGGTTGGACTTGATGATCCTAGAGGTCTTTTCCAGCTTAAATGATTCTGTGATTCTAACTCAGATCTTCACACAGCAAGAGATGGCTCCATCCCTGGAGACACTGCCAACAGGCTGTGGCTCTCTCTCTGTGGGGAAACAGCACCTGTTCCTCAACGCAGCTTTCCTGTTCTACCCTTATTTTGTCCAAGGTATCACTTGGACGCTCCAATCCTTAGGAATTCAACACCTGTGTTCCCCTATTTGTGTTCAAAAAACTTCTGTCTGATCTCAAAAGATAAAACCGGTTCTTGAAAACACTCAAAGCAGCTGAAAAGTCCGTCAAGGGCACGGTCGCAGAGCCAGGGAGCTTCACCCCGGGGTCTGAGGTGGAAGCAGGCTCTGAGGTGGCACCGGAGCAAAGCTGTTCTGTGCTGCCACCTGTCGCTGTGAAAGCCCCGTCCGGGCAGAGCGGAGCCGGCCAGACCTCCCACCACAATCCTGGCATGGGAAGGGGCAGAAAATGCCCTGCAGCCTGGTTTAAAGGTGGGGTTGGGGGTGAAGAGGGTAAAAAAAAATACCACTAATAAAAAAAAATAATCTTCGTAATGTTAAAGGAACGTTCCTTAAACACATGCACTAAAAGGATTATTACTCGATGAATAAAGAAAAGTGGAAAGATAAACGCGTGTAAATTTGAGCACTCAGATTTTGGAACCGAACGGGCCAGACCGAGTCCTCCGCAGAAACAGCTTTGCCAGGACGGATGCAAACTAGAGCATGGATGCAAGCGAGAGCACAGGAAGTTCCACCTCAGCATGAGGAGGAACTTCTTGACTGTGAGGGTTCCAGAGCACTGGAACGGGCTCCCCAGAGAGGTTGTGGAGTCTCCTTCTCTGGAGACTTTCGAGACCCGTCTGGATGCGTTCCTGTGTAACCTGCCCTAGATTCTCTGGTCCTGCTTGGCAGGGGGCTTGGACTCAATGATCTCCAGAGGTCCCTTCCAACCCCTCACATTCTATAATTCTATGATTAAGGCAGCAAAAGACTCTTTGGCAGCGAAGGGAACAGCAACGCCGTGGCATCTCCCAGGGTCTCCACGCTGCTGCGCGTTCATGCAGCTCTCTCCAGGATTTTCCTGCAAACTTCCCTAAGAGCTGTGGCGAAGGAACCATCCCGTTGCATCCAGCAACAGCCAAAGACCCCCAGGATTTGCCCATAGCCATGAGATATCATTTGCGAGCCACAGGCTTGAAATAGCCCAGGGCGCTGCTCCCAACCCTACCAAAAAAGATCCTACCAAAAAAGATCCAACCAAAAGAGATCCTACCAAAAAATCTACTGGAGATATAAAAAAGTATGACATTCAGAACGGAGGCTTCCACTGTAATTCCACTGGTACAGTCCTGAGTCAAGACGTGGTGCTGAGGGACATGGTTTAGTTGGTGCCCTGGCAGTGCTGGGTTAGTGGCTGGACTCAAGGAGCTTGAAGATCTCTTCCAACCACAATGATTCCATGACACAACGAAAACAGTTCAGCACTTTCTATATAAAAATCTTAGAGGGGCTCGTGGTGACACGCACATTAGCCAATGTGGGAAATCATCTCGCCCTCGATCTCCTTCCCTTTGGGAGGCGGCACGGACGCTTGCGCCCGGACCGCGACAGCCCCTAACGCGGCAGGGTGGGGAAGCCAGGCTTGGTGCCTTCTGCAACCACTTCCTTCTAGAAAACATTTAACTTCCCTGAAGGTGACACAGGACACTGCTGGTGTGTGTCCCATGACCACAGCTCAGGTCCTTACCTCCCCATCGGTCACTGCGGAGTAATTGACTTGTGCGACGGTAACCGTGGTAGGCAGCTCTGAGGCATCGGCCAGCGTGGCAACTGTAGCACCGGTGCCAACCTACGGGAGACAACAGAACGCAGCAGAAGACATCTGTTATTGCAGGAAAATGTCCCTGTAATTCGGGCAAAGCGACACTCAAATGCTCGCACATTAAAGTCCATCACACCCACAGAGAGTAATAGTAATGAGTCAGTGTGTGCCCAGGTGGCCAAGAAGCCACCAGCATCCTGGCTTGGATCAGCACCAGTGTGGGCAGCAGGAGCAGGGCAGGGAT